>JAPYYJ010002395.1:0-12896 GCA_028533885.1 Nasua narica | reverse complement strand
TAATCTCTTCTAGTCCTGTCCATGTCGATAAAAAAGTTGGATATTCATCCTTTCTGATGAATTATCTGAGGCATAATATTCCATTGTATAGATGTACCACATCTTCCTTATCCACTCATCTGTTGAAGGGCATTTTGGTTCTTTCCACAGTTTAGCTATTGTGGCCATTGCGGCTATGAACATTGGGGTACATGTGGCCCTTCTTTGTACTGCATCTGCTTCTTTGGGGTAAACACCGAGTAGTGCAATTGCAAGGTCATAGGGTACCTGTATATTTAATTTCCTGAGGAATTTCCATACTGTTTTCCAAAGTGGCTGCACCAACTTGCATTCCCACCAACAGTGGAGGAGGGTTCCCCTTTCTCCACACTCTCTCCAGCATTTGTTGTTTACTGTCTTGTTGATTTTTCCTGCCCATTTTTTGATGTGATTATCTGTTTTGTGAGTGTTGAGTTTGAGGAGTTCTTTATAGATCTTAGCTATCAGACCTTTGTCTGAAGTGTCATTTGCGAATATCTTCTCCCATTCTGTGGGTTGCCTGTTTGTTTTGTTGACTGTTTCCTTTGTTGTGCAGAAACTTTTTATCTTGATGAAGTCCCAAAAGTTTATTTTCACTTTTGTTTCCTTTGCTTTAAGGGCCACATGTACCCCAATGGGTACATCATTGGCTACAGCTTGTCTCTTAGGAGGAGCATAACCTTGAGAGGGAGATTCCTTATGATGGAGGGTGATTCCCAATGAAAGAAGGATTCAGCTATTAATTGTCAGCAGTCCATGTTCTAAGCAGCTGGGAACTAGAAGAATCAGCCCTCATGAAGGGATCTAAGAATACCTGTACACTGCAGGTACCCTATGCTTATGGTTCCCACTGAGCAACCAAGAGGGGAAAAAAAACTGGATTTAGGAAAAATGGAGGAGCAAAGATAGCATAATAGTAGTGGCAATATCAGTTTCATACCTACCTAGGATTATTAGATATGATTCTGTTTGATTTTTTGGACAAATCATTCAGCTTTCTTTGTGCCCAAGTTTCTTTGACTGTAGAATGAAATTACTAATGAATAAAGACCTTGAAATGGTGCCCAGCATACTCAGCAAAAATATTGTTGCTGTTGTTATTGGTATTGTTCTTATTGTTATTTTTTAAGCAATCTAAACTTACTTACAAGCTGTATTTCCCTTTCCATCACTCTCTAATCTGGCCCTTCACTGTTTCTCTCCTCAAATGAAATGTCCACTTCTAACTTGTTGATTTCATTTGTTCCTGTTCCTGAAAGGTGCCATGCTCTGTGCTTATACCACTGCTCTTCCTAGACTCTCTGCCTTCATTGGCCTCCTATAAAGCTACCTAAATCCATCTTATCCTTTGAAGGAGTGGAAGGAGCATCTAGTTTGATTCAAGAATTCTCAGATCCTCTACTTACTTAAGCTATGTGACCTTAGGTAAGCCATTGATTATATCTGAGGATTGATTTCCTCAGCTATAAATTGGGGATAGTGGCACTGTTCCACTAGCTCATTATGAGGAATAAATGTGAAAACTAGGTTAAACTCCCAGCACAGTGCTAGGCACACTTCAATTGCTCAATAAATGGTAACTATTGAATCTAGTAGTAAGCCCATTAATATCTAAGCACAGAGTCATTCAAAGCACAGTTACTCAAAAGCCACAATGTTCAGGTACATGTTGGAGACAGGGCAATGCAGGAGCTACAGTCCCTCGCTCAAGGATGATAGGAGTTTCCGAGCTTTCCCCAACTTCACTTGGGCACATCTCCCCTCTCTACCCCACCCTCCTTGAAACACCCACAGCACAGACCCATTCCGCATCAGAGCACCTAGCCTCTTTGGATTTGTTCTTTATATTTTCTCACATGTCAGTCATGGTTCTCTAAATAAACTATGAACTGCTTCCGGGAGAAAATCCTATATTCCTTTTATCCACACAAAACACCTAACACAGTATCATAAATGGGCACATGCCCTGTGCTTTCTAGATATTTGTTAGATAAATTAATGTATGAGTATTTATAATTCTTATAATTCTTGATGAGAAACATAACAGAGGAATTTCCACTTTGTAGGTACAAACCTGCTACTCATGGCATCAATTTGTGACCTAAAAATGCACCTAGCATGCTATAGTAGTGTTGGGTGAAACTTTTGTTTCAGTTCTGAATATGTCATGAATTGGGTTGGGTTGTGGGATAAAAATGTATTTCTTACTGTGTACCATGGTAAAACAAACAAACGAACAAACAAATAAATAAATAAAGTAATTAAAAACAAAAACAAAAAAACCCACTACCAGAATGCATACCACAAGATTCCTAGCAAGGATGCTCAGCTCCTCATGGACAGAACTAAAGAAAACCCTGGGCACCAGGACCTCTGAGCAAGAGAGCCACAACTGGGTTCAGAAGGGCTCTCCTGGGGTTTGTGAGGATTAGAGAAGATATGCAGTCAAGGGAAAGAGTGCTCAGTGCCCAAACACAATCACTCACACTGCTTATTGTCTGGGCAACAAATAGGCACTGCAGGCACACCTGCAAATCTCAAGTGCATTTCCCTCAGAAAGACAGAAAGTACCTAACGCCCTGAAATTGCTAAAGAGCTTCCTCTTGGGATCCCTGTTTTCTCTAGAGCTTTAGACTATAATAGAAACACTATTGTCTACATTTTTTCCCTATGTACTAATTTTGAAAAGATAGATTGGAATCATTAACTTTTGGAGATTCAGTAATAATTTATTGATGCCAAATTTGTACACAAAGCTTGACAGTTATGAGAGGACCACAAGACAACATCCATGAGATTGAAATTACACTGGGAGTTCTAAGATAGCTAACCACCTCTCTACAGGAGGTTTGAAATTGCATTCAAAGTGTATTTGGCCCAGGCATCTTTGGGAGTTGGAAGCATCCTGCCTGTGGGAATGTCTTACCTCATGCCCTTCCTTGTATCTTACCTTCCAGAGTCTGCAGTGGTGGGGCTTGAATTCTGATGATCTATTCTGCACAAATGTTTCCCACCCTTCTTCCTGGGGCCTGGGCCTAATACTTGGCTATCTGCTATTTGTACTTTGAAAAGTGGTTTAATTGGGAAAGTAAAATACAATATCAAATTCCTTTTTTAAAAAAAAAAAAAGAAAAAAGAAAAAACAACAACAAAATAAACCAAATGCCTTTTTTGTGCCTCATGAAAGTCCTCTAAAGCTTAGCTTAACTCAAAAGCTTAAATCAATAGCACCGGCCCATTTTTTTAATCAGGGGGAATTTAATAATGATCAGGAAAGCCATTGTCAGTCTGATCAGTGGGACTGTTAGGACTTTAACTCCTGGGAAACAGTTTCATGTCAAAATTACATAATCTTATCATATTAAATGTCACTCAGAAGGGTATTAAAATCCTTAAGAGAGAAAGCATTATGGGGGCTCTATCAAAATTATTTTATATGCTGATGAGCTGGCTTCTGGGAGAGAAAGCTAAGGCAAGCCTAGTGGTGGGAAGGAGGAAATTGTTCTTTTTACCAAAATACACCAAAATCAGGAAAGGAGGGTCTTGTTGTCTGCATCTCTAATTCTGAAAGTCCCTTGAGATGCCTCAGCCCGGGGGCTGTAAAGTTTACTCTTATCCCCTGAAACCTGGAAAACCCCTTGGGTTCATCAGGGAAAGAACAGCTCCAGGTCATTTCAGGAATCCCAACAAAAGTGTAGGATTTGCTGGCGCTAGCAACTTACCCCCATTTATTATCAGAGGTCCCATGGAATGGTACTTCCCCATGGTAGATCCCAGCCACATACACCTCGGAGGTGCTGCTAAGGATTCCAATCCCAATTATCCATGCAACAATTGAGCCTTCGTGAATTGAACCTGATGCCTTTGTTTTAGGAATTAAATTTTCAGAGAGAACCATTTAGCTAGGGACAGATAGTTGGCCTTTAATGAAACCCTAAAGGAAATGGGGAAGGGTGTGGACAACAAGGAATAAGCAAAAATAAAGAAGAGGAACTAATCGAAAATCTGTAAAAGGAGGAGGGGCAAGAGAGCAAGTATTTTTCTTGTCTGTCCAGCCTGACCACTTGCCTCTCTGCAGCCAGGGGTTTTTCTAGCAGCTAAACACTAGTATAGAGAGAAGGGGAAATGAGTGTGTTTGGGCTTTAGTGAGCTTTTACCTCCTGTTATGTCTTCACATTGGACACTATCCCCTCATCCTGGGGCTGCTGGCCTCCTGGAGACCAGGGTTTTCCCAAGCCACTGCGACTAAGCTCAGCAGAGTTCCAGATGTGAAACCTGTATCCTGAGTCACCATCTGTGGGGGCAATGTGCCTACTTGGTACAAATGGAGACCCCATCTCCCCCTCACTTGTTTTAGGAGTTAAGACTTTTAACATCATACTTCATAGGTTTTAACCCCTTTGGCTCTTTCAGAAGGCTTTAATCACCTAAGAAATGTATATTACATGTAGAGCAGGGGCCAAAACACTGATTTTATATTCAAAAACTCACACTCAAAAAAAGTAACTAAGCCCAGCTGGCTAGTGGCAGCCTGTGGCTGGGACACTGGCCTGGGGCCTCCTCCCAGCCTGTGAGCTTGTCTGTCTCCATGTACCAAGTGAAGACTATGGTCCAAACCCTGTGTCCAAACCCAATGAATGACCAAGGGAAATGTCACAATCCCTCTAGTCCTCCCTTTCCTATTCTGTAAAGTGAGGATAATAGTGTCCAATTTGAAGCTTAAATGTATGCAATGTTTCTAGCATGAGACCTGTCACTTTAAGTACTCAGTGGAAGTGTAACTAAAATACTTCTTGAAGAACTACAAGAAAAAATGTCTCTGAAAGAAAATTGGGAACACAAAGGAACCAGGAGCTATGACCCAAGTTCTAACTCTGTCTTTTGAAGATGATTGCTTGGGAGCACTAAGGTATGCCACTGTCCTGGGCAGAACAATGTTACCTAGGCAGAGAGGGCCACTGATAGAGTTACAACACTCATTACATATAGAAAAGGGACAACCTTAAATGTTAAAAAAGCAAAGTCAACTGAGTAAATTTAAAAAATCGTATAGGCTTTATTCAATGATTCATGAATTGGGTAGCATCCATCTAACAGATGAGAAAGGAGCTTCAAGCCTTTCCATGCCACCCAGGGAAGGATCCATATGGCATTGTTCCTTGTTCCTGTTGTAACTTAAAGGAAAATTTTCACAATGTCCAGAGCCCTTGATGTCCTGAAAATGAAAGAGGATGATGTCCTCAAATTCCTTGCAGCAGGAACCTACTTAGGTGACTAGACTTCCAAATTGAACAGTATATCTACAAAAGGAAAAGTGATGGCATCTACATGATAAATCTGAAGAGAACCTGGGAGAAACTTCTGCTGGGAGCTTATGCCGTTGTTGCCATTGAAAACCTGACTAATGGGGCACTTGGGTAGCTCAGTGCGTTAAGTGCCTTCAGCTCATGTTATGATCCTGGGATCCAGCCCTGCACCCTAATCCCAGCTCAGTGGAGTCCCTGCTTCTCCCTCTGCCTGCCGCTCCCCCCTGGTTGGGAGCTGTCTCTCTCTCTCAGATTAATAAATAAAATCTTTAAAAAAGAAAAGAAAAGAAAACCTGGCTAATGTCAGTGTCATATCATCCAAAAATTGTGGCCAGCAAGCTATGCTGAACTATGCTGCTGCTATTGGAGCCACTCTTATCACTGGTCACTTCCCTCCTGGAAACTTTTAACCGGATCCAGGCAGCCTTCTGGGAGCCAAGACCTCTGGTGGTTACTGATCCTAGGGCTGACAACCAGCCTCTCACAGAGGCCTCTTATGTTAACCTGCCCATCATGGCTCTGTGTAACACAGACTCCCCTGCACTATGTGGACATCCCCATCCTTTGGAATAACAAGGGAGCTCACTCAATGGGTCTAATGTGGTGGATGCTGGCCTAGGAAGTTATGAGTGTGCATTTCCCATGAATGCCCATAGGAAGTCATGCCTGATCTCTACTTCTATAGAGATTCTGAAGAGATTGAAGAGGGAGAGCAGGCTGCTGCTGAAGAGACTGTGACCAAGGAGGAAATTCAGGGTGAATGGACTGCTCCAGTTCCTGAGGTGACTGTTGCTCAGTCTGAAGTCGCAGATTGGTCTGAAGGCATGCAGGTGTCCTCTATGTCTGTTCATCAGGTCCCTAATGAAGACTACTCAGCCAGCTGCTGAAGACTGGTCTGCAGCTCCCGTGGCTCAGGCCACTGAATGGGTAGGAACAACCACTGAGTGGGCTTCCATAAAGGTAAGCTGCTCTTCCACAAAGGCAAATGAAATGGAAATAAGGTTGGTGGAAAACAAATAGTTTCTTAAAAAATAAATAAATAAAGGAGCTCTGAGGAGATATACAAAATGAAAGACTTTTATAGGCAGAAGGGAGTGGAACAAGGAAGTTAGACTGCCGAAGAATGGACTGGTTGTGGCAAGGTCTCTTTCCTTTAGGGGATGGCAGAGGTCTATCAGGCAGACCACCTCATTAGTGTCAACAGTAATTCCTGATTGACTGGTTTAAGATTCCATTTTTGGGAGCAGCTGAAACTAAAATTAAGTCTTGGTTTGGTGATGTGGAGCTTAGCATAAATAAGTAACTCCATTTGGGGCCTATTGTCTTGTTTTTAACATAACCTAAACCTGTCAATTAGAACTATCAACAGACAATCTGAGCCCTCCTCAGCCCCAGAGGCTACATAATTTAGCCTGACTAAATTATCAATGAGAGCAAAACATTCTTTTTCTACCATATCTTCTCAAGTATTGATGTTGATGAGATATATCAGAGGTATTAATAATTTAAAATAATACCCAAAATATCTTGTGACTGTCTATCCTCTCCACCAAATAAAAGCTTGAGACAATAGAGAGGGGCAGCTGGGTGGCTCAGTTGGCTAAACTTCTGACTCTTGATTTCTGCGCTGGGCATGGAGCCTGCTTAAGATTCTCTCTCTCTCCCTCTGCCCTCTTCCCTGCTTAGCCCAGAATAGAATGCCTGTCCATGGTAAGTGCACAGTGGGTTTACTCATTCAGTAGATGTTGAATTCATAAAATAGATCAGGTAGGACTAATCAAGATTCAATTGTTTGTTATTGAATATGTTGACTAAAATTGCAATTTTAGGATCTTCAAGACAGGTGCATATATAGTCAGTTGTTGATTATTCCTTCTTTAGTTATACATATTAGATAATCACCTAACATCTCTCTTCCTGCCCACTGTTGGCCTTTTTTGTTTGCAATGTATGACCATGTCAAGCAGACACCAGTTAAAGCAGACAATGTTGTGAAAGTCTTCACTCTGGAAAAAACCTGCATCTTGAGACAGTTGAGATGACTGGGTAAATGTGATTTTAGGTGGTCTGTATCTGGTTACACATCTGTTTTTCCTGGTCCTTACACCGTGTAAAATTGAAGTGAAAGGCAACACTTAACTTTCTTAGAATCGTCCCTGAATTTAGAGCACTGGCAATCTGTCTGGGGCCACAGCAATTGAAATTAATTGGATTTTAGAGATAATAACATTTATGCTAATGTGGTTATTGAGAGGAGACAATAGTCCCAGAGATAAGTAGCTAGGAGAGGTGGGGCAGGAGAATTTGCAGTCTTGGCAGGAGAGATTTGGAGTCTTGGGGGGAGCTGCTGGGGTGGGTGGAGGTAGGGATGAGGCACATGAAGTTGTAAACAACTGGGAGGTTTTAGAGAAGGAAGAGAGAGAACCAAAGGGGGGGGGAAGTAGATAAACCTCTGAATAATGATAATAGTAATACGAATAGTCAGCAGTTCCTTATTAAGAGCTTTCCTTTCTTGTGTCAAGCCTTTATGTCACTTTATCTTCATAACAAACTCATGAGGTGGGCACTGTATTATTCTTCTTATTAAAAGCAATAGAGAGGGGCAGCTGGGTGGCTCAGTTGGCTAAACTTCTGACTCTTGATTTCTGCGCTGGGCATGGAACCTGCTTAAGATTCTCTCTCTCTCCCTCTGCCCTTCCTCCGCTCACTCTCAACCTCCCTCTTTCTCAAAAAAAAAAAAAAAAAGGAGGGAAACTGAGCTTTAGAGGGTTTTAAATAACCTGTTCCAGGTAGCTTGGTCAATATATATGCAAAATAAGCACTCTTCACCTCTGCTCTGTTACACCTCCCTTTTTCCCAAAGCTGGAAGCAGAAGAGCAAAGATAAGCAGGAGAGGTGAAATTCTGGAACAACAATGAAGAAAAGATAACAAAGGTCTGATTTTGGCAAGGGCCTGAAAGAAGGACGTAGGACCCAAGAGAATAAAGATCTGATTCCAGATAGTAAATGCCTTCTAAGAAAGTCCTCACTTTACAGGTTTATATTTGGCCCTCATGTCACCAGCAGTCTGCCTGTGGGGCTCTCCATGAACACTAAAGTGAGGAGGCCCATAAACAAATGATGGACTGTGTGGGTATAAGGTCGACTGAGATTGCTCATAAAGGTGGACTGGAAGTGAGTGTGAAAACTACCCCATCCAGGTCCCTATTCCTATAGCAGAAGTAACTGACCTGTGCAAACCTCATCTATGCCCGGTTTTCACACTGCAAGCACATGTTTATGAAGTTTTACTAACTGTATTGAGCTGGAAGGGGCATAATGGAGAGGACAGAGAGATGGGCTAGAGAGGAGATGGTCTTGGAAGAGAAACCCCAGATAGAGTGGCAGCAGTGAGAGCCAGAGGGAAACCTTGAGTGCTCTGCCTGGAATACAATCTATTTTGTTAAGAGTCCTTTACGGTTAGGTCACCAAAATTATCAGAGACATCTGGGCCTTCTGAGTCATGTTGACACTGCTGTGTGTATAGCACTGTAAATGGAGACATTTTGGAGATAGAACTGGACCTAAATCCAAGCTTAAACATCTATTAGTCGAATGACCTTTGGTAAGTCAACTTGCCTCTCTAATCTTTAAGATTCTCAAAACCCAAGCAGGAATCCTAATACCTGCTTCCCAAAGTTCTTTTGGAGTTTCCAAATAATGACTCAAACTCCTCACTCATCACAGACACTCCATAAACAGTGGAGGTTTTATCGATATGCTTTTCCTTTGACGGTGGGATAGCAGGGACCAGAAAACTTAGGATTTCTCTTTATGATTATTTTGTGTTCCGCTCTCTATTATTAAATAAGTCCACTGACATATGAATGTTCACCTCCCAACCCTATTTCACTCAGATTTAAATCAACACTGAACTCTGTGTTTCCCAAATGGAAAGCTATATCATTAATAATACATTTGGTCATTTATTTCTTTTCATGTTTGAGCCTTTTTTAGTTACTTATGCTTTAAAAGGTCTAAAATGTACTTTTACTCTTCTTGTCATACATCAAACTGCCATTTTCAGCTTTCTTTTTATATAAGGATTTTTATGCAATATAATTTTGTGCTAGGGCAATATGCAAATATATATTTATAGATATATATTTCATAGTTGCTATCTAGGTAAAATCATGAAATTCTTGTCTATTTGAGAGAAATGGGAAAATAAAAATGGTTGTAAGGTTAACAAACACTATCTATTAGATCTGGTCTCAAAAGGAATGATGCTTAAAATGATTCTAAAGTCATACTATGTATATATTTCATGAAGTGTTCTTGGTTTGCTTCCATGTCATTAAGGAAGTCATTCACCTTCCTAGTAATCAGTCTTTGAAGGCTAGAAATCTGAGCACAAATCCCCTTCATCCCAACACTATGCCATTGCCTATTCTCTTGTTTCCGTTGGTCTTTGTTTCTAGAAAACCTTACGCAGGCCTTCTACATCTCATCTGACTCATCTGACCTTCCTAAGGCATAAACACAGCACCATAATGAAAGTCAATTAAATATAACAGCTGTCTGTCTTGACATTGTGGTGCCCTGAAAACAGTGAAGACTGCTAGCCACTTAGAAGCAATGAAAAGCATCAAACTGGGTAGAAATTGCAGTTCTGCTCTTAAGTTCAATTTTCCTTGTAGCTCAATTTCCTAGCTTTGCACTTTCCTAGGTAAATCACATTAATAGAGGAGAAGGGGCGCAATGGGGAGATTGGTGGTAGAGAGCCAGACGGTCCTTTGGAGCGAGAGCATCTCATCCTGAGCCACGAGGGAATAGGTAACTAGTACTCTTGACAAAGAGGTATTCAGTAGTATGAGAAGTCATTTAAATGGGAAGTGGGAGCAGAGGTCTTCTGCTGGCAGGGAGTATCTTCATTATTGCTGTCATGGTGCCTGTTAAATATCCCCATCTATCATTTGTTCGATATCTCAGTGAAATTAGCCAACTGCATATTCCAGCAGAGCTCCGATGTGCCATTCTCTCCTGGAAGCATTAACTATCTTCTGTTATGCATTCTTCCTACCCTCCACCCCTTTTTACTGCCCATTAATGATCTTTAATTTGCATTATGAAACAATGAAGTCCTTTGCCCAATTATGTGAAATTACAGGTGCTCTGTAGGTGCCCTCTGTCACCATTTACCTTCTTTGCTGAAGCAGTGGGCTGGAATGGATTTGTATTTCCAACATTACTTGACTTCTGCCTGTTTCTGGATGGAAGCAGTACAATTTTAGCTGGCACAATAAGCTTCTGTTTTGGCTTAATAAAGTGGCTTGTGCCCAACCTGGATGAAACTATAAAGTCAGTCTTGACAGATCCCTTTAAGGGATCCTTCCAGCTCATAAACGAGGAGGGGAAGAGGACATCTCAGGGCATAACAAACTTGCCCTTTCTATCCCAGGAGACTTTGCTGTAACACATTTTGAGATTACTTTTGGCATGCCTCCTCTGGGATAGTTCTATTACCATAGAACTATTATTCCAATTTCTTTGATTCAGAAAAAAAATATTATCTTGTACTTTTGAGAAAAATTAAATGTATAGTAACCTTCTGGGAACAGGAATAAAAAAGTGAGGGAAACCAACATTTATGGAAAATCTATTACCCCTCAGTTGCCGTGCTACGTGTGTTTACATTAAATCTCGATCCCTCCCTATGATATATAGTCCAGATTGAAACTACAAAAACCATTAATTTCCTTTTGCACAAGGAGGCAGTATTGAGCAAACCAAAAAAAAATGCACTCCGGTCTTAGCTCAGTGGCCACTCCGTAGCTGAGTCACCAATGGAAATCCATTTATCCTCTCTGTGCTCCAAATTTTCCATTTGTATAATAAGAAGAGGGATACTGTTCAGGACTAGGATTGTTATGAGATTAAATTATACATCATAACAGACTACGGTGCAGGGAAGTTACTCAATAACTGTTATTTATTTATTTATTTATTTATTTATTTATTTATCTATTTATTTTCACATGCTGCTCAGGGAAAAATATCAAAAGAAAAGACAAGATAAACTCATGTAAGAAATGGAAACAAAATCACTAAATTTCAAAACACTATTTATTGATATTATATACATTTAAATAGCATAGTATAGCACTTAGCAGAGAAACATATCATTACAGCAATACATAGGTAATGCAAACACTAAAAGAAAGAATGGTTAGATGAGGGAGAGATCAATACTGAAGTCACAAGGAATGACAATCATCTTCTAAGATAACCTTGATTTTTAAAAAATTTCAATTTTTTTTTTAGTAAGCAATATATTCACATGGTTCAAATACCAAAAAGCTTAAAAGTTCACAAGGGGTTGTTTCTCCCACATCCTTAACTTTTAGTTCCCCAAAGGCAATCAGTATTGTCAACTTCTTATCCTTGCAGAAATATATTATGTGTTTATAAGAAAATATACATAAATAATCTTTCTTATACTTTGCTGTATTCTTTCTGGACAGTTATTTATATTGCTATTTCACTTGAAATACATTTTATGGATTATTATATATCAGTATATAGAGACCCTTCTTTTTTATTTTTATACTAGTATAATATTCTATTGTATGCATGCATTATAATTTATTAAATCTTCATTGAAGGATATTTATTTCATTTCCAAACTTTTTTCCACCAGCAAAAATGCTGTAGTAAATAATCACATGCATATATCACATGCATATTGTACATGTGTGTGGAAGTGTTTATAAGATAAATTTCTAAAACTTGGTTACTGGGTCAAATATTCTGTGATTTTTGTAAAGTTGATAGATATTGCCAAATTACCCTATATAGAGATTGTAATTTACCCTTGTCCAGAACATCTTATGAGAGCACTTGTTTCCTTACAGCTTTTCCATCCTAATGCTTTTCAAAACTTCCAGATTTTTACCAATCTGATAGAAGAAAATGGTATCTTAGTGTAATTTAAACAAACATCCCTTATATTAAGAGGGAGGTTGAAGATTGATTTCCATGCTTAAGAGTTATTATATTGAATGGAAAATATTTTTTGTGAACTTTATCCTTTTTTCTATTGTATTGTTTATATATTTTTTATTTATTAATTTTTTTCCCCAAATATGTTATTTTAATTTTTCAGTGTTACAAGATTGATTGTTCATGCACCACACCCAGTGCTCCATGCAATACATGCCCTTCTCAACACCCACCACCAGGCTCGCCCACTCCACCACCCCATCCCCTGAAAAACCCTCAGTTTGTTGCTCAGAGCCCACAGTCTCTCCTGGTTCATCACCCCCTCCGATTTCCCCCCATTCACCCTTCCCTTCCTTCTCATGAGGCCCTCCATGATTTTATTTATACTCCACACCTTAAGTGAGACCATAAGATAATTGACTCTTTCTGCTTGACTTATTTCACTCCGCATAATCTCTTCTAGTCCTGTCCATGTTGATACAAAAGTTGGATATTCAACCTTTCTGATGGAGGCATAATATTCCATTGTATAGATGTACCACATCTTCCTTATCTATTGAAGGGCATTTTGGTTCTTTCCACAGTTTAGCT
>JAPYYJ010002394.1:0-12896 GCA_028533885.1 Nasua narica | reverse complement strand
CAACATCAAGGCGGCCATAAACACAAATACGACAATATGAGAGAAAGCAGGTGAATTCCAGCTGGGGACGGGAGCCAGCCGCGGCCCTCGGTCAGAGATCTGCTGACGGTCTGTTAAGAAGGGAGAAGCTGGTGCCGGAGGTGGGGAAACCTCCAAGTACCATCTTCTCCTCCACACGATCTGGGAAACTGGGACAGGATTAAAATGGGAGTCCGTGGCTCTGGTGATTTTCTCTGGCGTGGGTGTGGCCCTTCTCTCCACCTCGCCAAGCACCAGACTGCAGTCCCCACTTGGAGAGATGGTGGCCGAGGGCGCGTCCCCGGGGACCCGTTGGCAGGAGCTTCCCCGCGTATTTGGCCAGTTTGAGTGTCATTTATGCAAAGTAGCCATTGCTACTTCCCACAGCAGTCGTCCTAAAACTCCGTCAGGGGCTCCCTGGTAGGTATGAGCTCTCCTGGCTTTCAAATCCTCTAGGACCTGACAACTTCTTTGGCTTCATCCTCACTCCCCTCTGAGCGCCTGTACTCACGTCCACTCTCCTTCTCCTGGGCCCTGCCCCAAGCAAAACCGGGCCTCTCAGTTTCCCCTAAATGTTTCCTGTGCTACACCTCCCTGCTTCTGTCCTGTCTGCACCGTCCTATCCCCCTCCTCCTGAAACCCCACCCATCCCTCAAGGAGCATCTCCCAACTCGGAGCTTCCCCTCGGTCTCAGGACCCCAGGTCACAGGCTCTCAAGCTTCAGCACCTGGTGGCACCCCTGGAGGTTTCTGATGCCGGAGGTCTGGGGGGAGACCTGGGCACCTGCATTCCCAGGGATGCTGCTGCTGCTGGTCTGGGGACCACACCTGGAGAAGCACTGCACTAGGCAATCCACAGGTTTCATGGAATTTCATTTCCTTTCTACCTCCTGCTTCCAGACGGAAGTGGTGACCTCGTTGTTAGATCCCCCCCCCCCCACCCGCTAATAACCCCCTGCTTATAACACTGAGATCGGAGGGTCTCCCTGAACGACACCAGGACCTCCTCATCTGCGCACCCTGATATATTCTGTACCCAGGGCTGACACACCCTGGGATCCACCGACCAGTAGCTTCAACAACAGACCCTTATTCTTTCACAGTCTCGAGGCTAGAAGCCCAAAGTCAAGGTGTCGGTGGTGGTGTTGGTTTCCTTCTGAGGCTAGGAGGAAGAATGTCTTTCAGGCCAATCTCCCAACTTCTGGGAGACTTACGCACTCTTTGGCTTGTAAATGGTCCTCTCCCTTTTAGGCCAGAAAAAGAATATTAGCACTTGCCTATTTTTAAAAAAAATTACATACATCTTCACATCATCTTCCCTCCATATGTGTCTGACTCCGTTCAAATTTCCCCTTTTTCTAAGGACGCTAGCCATTCTGGACTAGGGACCACTCTCATGAACTCATTTTAATCCAACTGCCTCTGTAAAAACCCCATCTCCAAATAAGGTCCCATCCCGAGGTCCTGAGGGTTAGGACTCCAACATAGTGGGAGGACCCATGATACCCTGTCGGGTCACACCTCCGATCCCAGGAGACCCAGGCTGTGGAGACAAACCAATCATTTGCCTTGATGCCACATCATCACATAGGTGTCCCTGGTCACCAGTCCAAGGATCGGGGTTTGGGCTACTGGAGAATTCCGCTCAGGTTAGACAAAGCGAATTGCCTGTGTTACTGTGCAGTGTGCTGACCCGGTTGCTAGCTGCAGTGAAAGGCCGCTGGCAGCCACACAATGCTGGATGTACATCTCACCAATGCTTGTCTTTTCAGAGCTTTCTTCTTGAAACATAAAAATGACCCTGTTATGTAACTGCATTGCAGGACCAAGCTAACTAAGCCAACTCTAAGCCCTTCTGTGGGAACAGTGATTTCCTCTAGGCTGGGCCGGCAGTAGGGGGCCGCCTGCCCCTGGGGGGCCAGCCCCACCCCCCACCCCCCCACTCCCACCTCAACGGCCACTCCCACTCCCCCATGCAGTGCAGTCATCTTTCTAAAACCAAGCCTGACCACAACACTCCCCTGCTTCAAATGCTGTAGCAGACCCCCTGACCCTCAGATAAAGGGACAGTCGAGGGTCCTCAAGTCGCATTTGACTCCCCCACACCTGGCAGTCCTTCCAGAAAGGCCCAGCTCCCTGCAGCTCCTGTCTCACAGTACCTGGAGTGCCCTTCCCTCCCACTTAGCCTGAATCTGGGGTTGCTGGACTCGGCACTGCTGACATTGAAGGATACTTCTGCCTGGGGAGGGGCTTTCCTGGGCACTGCAGGATGGTTAGCAGCTTCCCCGGTCTCTGCATCCTCAAGGCCAGTAGCAATCTTCCCCCACCCCTGGTACTGACAAGCAAAGACATCCCTGGATGTGGCCAAGCTGGCCTGGATAATCCCAACCGGTCCTGTAAAAATCAGGGCATGTCATCGGCTCCAGGAAGCCGTCCAGGCCCTCCTCCAGGCCTCAGCGTGCAACGCGCCATTTACTGTGCCTACCACACTGCCAGGCGTTTACTCTGGGTCTCCTCCTCTTTTGTGCCCCTGGTGCTGACACAGTGTGTGCCTAGGAGGAGGCAGGTGCCCTGTGCGGACCCGGCAAACGAAAAAGCCAGTGAGTGGGGAAGAGAAGTAGAGGACGGGGGCGGCTCCTGCCCCCTGGTGCCAGGACTTGGAGAGAGCTCGCGTGTCCGGGGGGGTCTGCGCTCAGGCACCACTCACACGCAAATAAAGAAGGAGCTATCCAGCCTGCACCAAACCTGCTCTCTATCTCTGGGGCCTCAGATAAATGTGGCCTTCTTCCAACTACGCTCACTTGGTCTTCTTCCATTTGCTTTTTTAAACTTTAAAAGATAGGGCTTTTGTTTTTTAAGATTTTATTTATTTGAGATAGAGACAGTGAGAGAGAGCATGAGAGGGGAGAAGGTCAGAGTGAGAAGCAGAGTCCCCGTGGAGCTGGGAGCCCGATGTGGGACTCGATCCCAGGACCCCGGGATCATGACCTGAGCTGAAGGCAGTTGCTTAACCAACTGAGCCACCCAGGCGCCCTGTTGTTTTTGTTTTTAAGGCAAGAAGCCCAAGTCTTAAAGGCTTTTGCTGAAGCTAATCTCCCCGAGATGCCAAGATGGGAGCAAGGCTTATCAACGCTGCCATCTACAGAAAGTGTGGTGGCCGGGAGCTCCGAGGGAGGGGACCAGGCTGGTGGGGCCAGGAGGGGTACGGACTGGAGGGGCCAGGTGAGGGCACCCCTCTGGGAGGAGGACACGGGGGGGGGGGGGAAGGGGTTACCACGAGTGAGAGGAGACTGTCTTGCAGAAAAGCTCTGAGAGCAGGGAGTGAGGTAGACCTCAGTCCCCTCCTAGCTACAGAGGAGCCGGGCTAGAGGGGAGAGAGAAAAGCCCCTTCTCCCACTCGCTCAAAGCAGGGGTGTGTGGACAGCAACACGCACTCAGCACACAGTCGGACTCACTCACACACCACAGGCACCGCACACTTGTGCACACACACTCACACGGAGGCACATATACACGCAACACACACACACACACACACAACGTTTGTGCCTCTCGTTTTCTTTATAGCAGCTTCTCCGCTCCTCAAAAAGCCACTCTGGAGGCTGAGATATGGCTGTGGGGTGAACGCAACCATCAGGGGGCTACTGGGGGCCCCCCACTGCTCCAGGTGAGGGGTCCAGCGGAGGTCTGGCCGGAGCAACCATAGCCTGTAACTTCTGGCTCAGGTTGGTGGGTTGGGGTGTGGGGGTGGGTGGGGGGAAGTCCCCACGCTTCCCGGAGCCCCTCCCAGCCTCCACCCGACGCGAAAGCATCCGGACAGAGCAATCCCGGTGAAGGCGCTCCCTCCTGTCGCCCCTGCTCTACTCCCATCCACAAGCCAGGTCCGAGTGAGCGGGCAGAGTTCCAGGTGTTAATTAACAACAATTGATGGGGTTTTCACTTCAATAAACCTTATCATCTTTATAATTTAAAAAAAAAGTGAATTTAATTTTTAAGACCTCACGTCTGCCATCAGACCTTCCCTGTTTTACAAGCTAATTTTTCAAAGCTAATTGTTCTAACAACCTCGTCCACAGAAGCTGTAACACAGAGGAGGAATTCCAGGGGGAGAGATGTGCAAAGTAAATCTTAATCAATTTTGAATCATATTTTCAATTCACTGGGTGGGGTGTGGGCTTGATAATTAGGGAGACTCTTCAGTAAAGGTTCAATAAAATGACAAATTCTTTTGTAGAGAAATTACTCACTGCTGTACCTACTCCCTAAAACTAAATTATTTTATAAAAAGCCTGACTTCGAACAAGCTAGTCACGTTTCTGAAGGCAAGAAGCTGGCTCCCAAGTTGGCTGAAACACAAGGATATGAGAGGCAAGAATTGAGTGGGGAGTCTCTTTCTAGCAACTGGTCCTCTGGCGGGGGGGATCACTTTAAATCAAGGAGCTTGTTCCTTCATCTGTAAAATGGGGATAATATTGCCTGTCTCCCAGAAGTGTTGTAAGGGTTAAAAATACACACGGACAGGGTGTGAAATATATTAGGTG
Source organism: Nasua narica (assembly GCA_028533885.1). Classification (NCBI taxonomy): domain Eukaryota; kingdom Metazoa; phylum Chordata; class Mammalia; order Carnivora; family Procyonidae; genus Nasua; species Nasua narica. The sequence goes on along the minus strand of JAPYYJ010002394.1, from coordinate 8,338 downwards.
TCCAAATGCTAGCTAACACCTTTGGTATAGAGTCCTTCTCCCCAGCAGCTCCAATCACCATCTCTGTTTATAAACCTACCAGCTGAAATCCCACCTCCTCCAGGAAGTCTCTCCAGTCAAGTGCTTATTTGAAGTGAACCAGTTCCTTCCATAACCCAACCTTTACCCAACTGCAACCTAAACCAACAGACCGACCTCAACCTCAGGAAATACCCAAGCCAGAATCTGCCAACTATGTTGTTCCTGAATTCCTGATCCGCAGAATCCTGAAGGTCATAAATGTTTGTTGTCGCAACCGGTTAGGTTTGGGGGTTAGGTGTTATACGCACTGGCAGCTAGCTAACACCTTCCATCAGGACGAGGTTCGGAAATTTGATCCAATCCTGGACAGTGATTCGCTTAGAAGAAACAGCTAAGGGAGAGCGATCTGGGACATGCTTTTTTACTCATTCCTAAGGGGGCCGGAGGACAATAAAGTCTCTCTTCTGCTACAACATATTTGTGTCTGGATGTGATGCCTCTTGGATGAAGCCAACACCAAGGAAAGGAAGGTAGGGCGGAAATAAGGAAGGAGGCAGACTCTTGACGAGGACACGGAACCGCCGAATCCACCAATCCCACAGCTGGTTTACTTCACTCTCTGGTCACATGAGATAATAAACCGATAAACTGTACAAGCTACTCTGAGTCAAACTTTTGTAAGTAAACACACCACAAGTCAGGCAAAGAGCTCCGGGCAATGCATTGCCCATACTTTACATTAAATGATACTGTCCTTGACACTTCCTCCAGATAATTTCTAATCTCTCCAGGATCCTACAATTTAGGTATTATCATCCCTATTTTTAAGATCTTATTTATTTGATTGAGAAAGCACATGAGGGGGGGGGGCGGGGCGGGGCGTGGGAGTAACAGACAGGAAGGGAGGGAGGATCTCAAGCAGACTCCAGGCTGAGTGTGGAGCCCAATGCAGGGCTCGATCTCACAACAGCAAGAGTGTAACCTGAGCTCAAACCAAGAGTCAGACAGTGAGCCATGAGGCGCCCCTACCATCCCTGTTTTAAAGATAAGGAAATTAAAGCCCAAAGCCTTCAAGCTTGTCTCAAGTCACAGAGCCAGGGCGAGGCACAGATGGGATTCAGCATATACCTTACTAAAATCCCAGGTCTGCATTCTTTCCAACTCACCATGCCAGTGAACAAACGGAATGCTGGAACAGTTCCCCGAGATTCACCCAGACCAGCGGCCAGGACTTCATCAGCAGCAAGACTGAGCCTTACACGCTCACTCCTCATCTCCGCATAGAGCTGAACACTGCCCTCTGCCCGGTAGCCTCCCAAAGCTGTAAAGGTCTGTGATGTGATTTTCCACTTCTCACTATATAAAGTATTATTTCTCAATATCCTACAAAGTCACCACCAACCTTCAATTATCTCGGCTGGGTCTGCTTCTATAACCACTCTAGCCCGCGGAAGGCTCCCCGCTCTGAACCCCTACTGTATGATAACCCCAACTACAGAGTTTCATGCTCAAAGGGTTTTCAAATTGCTTCAAGCATCCAAACCTGCCTCCATCATCCTAGCTGTCTGCTTCTTCGAATCAAATGCCTGTGCCAAATTCTTCTCTGTTTACGCCCAAGTCTAGATATCAAAGTATTGGGCATAATGAGGGTGCCTAACATACACTTTCACACTCAATGGAGAGGGGCTGCCTTATTATTTTTTTATTAAAAATTTTTATCTATTTGTCACCGAGAAAGAGCACAAGCAGGGGAAACAGCAGGCAGAGGGAGAAGCAGGCTCCCCGCTGAGCAAGGAGCCCGATTTGGGACTCGATCCCAGGATCTGGGATCATGACCTGAGCCAAAGGCAGACGCTTAGCCCATTAGCCACCCAGGGATCCCTACAGCATTATTTTTTAAATACACAGGTTTTGGTTACATCAACAACTTTGATTTGCATGCCCTCTATTATGCATTTTCTTTCTCCCGTGCCTTTGCTCAACCTCTGAGAAGTCTGTCTTAACACCATCCTCTACCCCCAAATTAAGTCAGTTTCCTTCTAGGCTACCACTGGGTTCTATATATATCTTTAATAAAGCAAGAATCCTATTGCTTTATGATTATCTGCCCTTGAAAAGCTCTTGGGGAATCAAATACTTGAATAGAGAAAAAAAAATTTTCAATTCTCCAAGCACCAAAGGTTGGTATTTAGTAGATGCCTAATAAATGTTGGTGAAGCGAACACATTTATGATTCAAATGATATCCAGAGTCTTCGGTACTTCTATAATAGACTGCCTGTCTCAGCCCACTACACTGCAGTTATGTGTTTGAAACTTTCTCTCTACTGGACTGAGTTTCCAAGAGCAAAAAATGGATTATTTTTCAATCAAGCATAGGGCACAAGGCAAGCATACAAATATTTGCCCATAAATGTATAATGGCTGTGACCTTTTTAGTTGAGCATAAATGGGTTATTGCCCCTCCACTGGTCACCAGTGAATTATCAGACAATACAAAGAAATTGGTCTTGAGTTAAAAATTTACTACACATAAGACCTGGAGAAATAGTTTAAAATGTTTAGAAGATATTGGGGAGGGAGGGAACCATGAGTTGGTATCATAAACTTCTTTGAGTTGGCGACAGGTTCTTTCCACGTGGCCAAAACCTTCCTTAGTGCCTTGCATCAGAAGGCTGCAGACCTGACTCAAAGGTTTCTGATAAGTCCTGCCTATGAAAATGCATCCCAGGATTTCAGCAACACAAAGCGGCATTGGAAAACATACAGATAACCCTCCACCAGGAAATTATTATTTCCTTCCCTGTGAAAGAAGCAAGTTAAAAACGTTCTTCCTGGGAGGCCTGGGTGGATCAGTCGGTTAGGCACCGACCTTCAGCTCAGGTCATGATCCCAGGTTCCTGGGATCAAGTCTCGCATGGGGCTTCCTGCTCAGCAGGGAGTCTGCTTCGACCTCTCCCTCCGCCTGCTGCTCCCCCTGCTTGTGCTCTCTTGCCCTCCCTCTCTAGACAAGTAAATAAGTTTTTTTTAAGACAAACGTTCTTCCTTACATTCCAGAAGACCCCTTATGTTCATGAGGGGACCCTAGCTGGTCCACCGCCTTCTGCACAAGAGGTTCTGCCTCGGGCCTCCTGGAAACTGCTCAGAACTGCTCAGGCTGCAGGAGAGAGAGGTTCAAAGGGGGACACAGCTTCACCACCAATTAATCCTGACTGATCTCCTGCCAGAGGTGACGTCCTATCCTCGGGCTTTGGCAGCAAGCCTGACGGAGTAAGAAATGCCAGACTGGGTCAAACCAGTGGCCTGTTCAGGCCACAGCGGTGTCAGACAGAGGCTTCCAGAGAGGTTTTGTAGAAAAGAACTCTGTCTCCTGTGACATCGGTCATCAAAAATGTACAAAGTGCTTCTGCAGCAGACTCTCCTGGTGGCCCATCCAACTTCTATGCCTCCCTCCTTCCATGGTGATGGAGCCCCCATTCTCTGCAGAGGTCCATGCCTCCACCGCAAGGCTTGGGATTCCATCCCATCTGCCCCACATCACAGTTTGTCAACCTCTGCACTACTGATATTTTGAACCAGATCATTTTTTGCTGCACGGACTTTGTGAGATTGTGCATGAACAGGATATTTTGCAGCCTCCCTGTCCCTTTGTGCTATATACCGATACAAACCCCATCCCCAACACCCAGAGGTGACAACCAAAAATATCTGCAAACACTGCCCTCAGGGCAAAGGGAGACAAATCCTCCTCCAATGGAGAACCACCTCTCTAAGCCAATATGGTAGCCCCATTGCCTTAGCCAGTCACTGAGGTGAACACGTGTCCCAGTTCTGACAATGAAACACGAGGGGAAGGAATCCTAAGGGCATCTTATATCCATCCACCCGGAATGCAGCTAGTGAAAAAGATGAAAAAATTATTTTTCAAAAACCATGGCTCCTCCATTGACTTAACCAACCTGAACGCCACCGTACCTCAACTTTTTGTTACAGGAAATAACATAGTTGAGGATAAACAAATCTGAGTTGGGACTTCTGTCACTTGCAGCCAAAAGCATGCTAATAGATACACCCTCCTGCCTTCTCCATCCCAAACTTACTCTGCCTCTCTGACTTCTAAGCAGATCAAAATGTCATCTTTGAATGCACTCAAAAGCCATGTGGGAGAGTTTCAAGGACCCAGGATGTTATGTTAGTCATCATAGTGCAATATATAAATGTAGCAAAGCAACAGGTACACATGGAACATTCATGGCATTATTCATCAATTTTATCAGTTAAAAAGAACAATTTAAGGAGCCCTGGATTCTGAGTCAGACAGAGCTAAGTTCAAGAAACAATTCCACAGGCGCCTGGGTGGCTCAGTGGGTTGAAGCCTCTGCCTTCAGCTCGGGTCATGATCTCAGGGTCTTGGGATCGAGCCCCGCATCGGGCTCTCTGCTCATCGGGGAGCCTGCTTCCCCCTCTCTCTCTCTCTGCCTGCCTCTCTGCCTACTTGTGATCTCTCCCTGTCAAATAAATAAAAAATCTTTAAAAAAAAAAAAAAGAAACAATTCCACACACAGCTGTGGCATCTTCAGAAGTCATGTAATTTCCCTCATCTTTATGATGGTGTTAATACCCTTACTTCTGTATCCTTTTGGGATTTTATGATGGTCAAATGAGGTGATGCATATAAATATGCTTTTGGTGAACTCTAAATCCTTCCTGAGTATCCTCTCCTCTTCAAACCCATCACCCAACACTGAGACATTCAGCTAACATTTATTCAGCCCATAGTAAGCACAGTGTAGATCAGTTTTCCACCCCCAGCACTGTTGACATTTTGGGCCATACAATTCTGTGTTGGGCAAGGCTGACTTGTTCACGGTGGGGGATTCAACAGCATCTCTGGCTCTGCCCTCTAGATGCTGGTAGCACCCACTCCCCCGAGATGTCTCCAAGACATGGCCAAAGAGGGGACATTTGTCCCTGAAAGCCAAAACGGCCCCTCGTCCGAAACCACTGGTATAGATGATGGTGATATTCAGATGAAAAGATTTGTTCCTTGACCTCAAGGAACTGACACTCTTGGGTAATTCATCATTTATTTTCATACTATAGGACCGCCACAACCATTACCTGAGAGCAGATAGATCCAAGATTTAAATTCAAATGGCTCCACTCTCTGCTGGCGGGAGGCTAGTCTCTCTCAAACTCAGTTTCCCTATCCAGAAAACAGGGGTAACCAGCCCCGCCTCTCTGGATCATCTTCAGACTTAGGTAAGATAGGGTGTGCAAAACTCCTAACACAAATGCCTAGCATACAATTAGTACTTAATATACATAGGCTTTGCTTATTATTATGATCTCGGGACCAAGATTGTCTGGTTTTAGGAATAAGGATTTAGTTCCTATTAGCTTGCTTTACTTCATTCCTTGATTTTACAGACTTGGGTCCCACACCTAATAAAACAGCTGGCGTTGGTGCTCCACTGGAGATCTTACCATTTCGGCAAGACTGGCATGACTTCCACTAGCCAAGTCCTGTGTCTTGGTCAGAGGGCACACCTGCAGATGCTGGGGCCCACGTTCCCCAGGCCCTTCTGACCCCCATGCATACTCCACCCCCGAACAGTTTTGAACTGATAAATGATAATGGGTATGGGAGTATAACATACTCCCATATTGTCCTCATATATGGACACTCACCTCATTGCTCAGCATGCATTCACGGGTTCCTAGAACTTCCCTGCAAGATCAAGCTTTAGCTGTCCACTCCGCTATCTGACTTAATAACATACTCCTCCTTGTATCTTCTCTGCTCTCCCCTGCTGGGGCTTCTGCCAGCCCCAGATAAACCAACCCTCTGCACTGTTTTTGGTCAGGATCTGTTTTTAGTGGGAACACAAATAAGACACTCTTCCTTGAGTTCAGGGACTAGGAGTCCTGCCTCTAGAGCTATCCTGTCTAGTTGGAATCCCATTTCATATCAGCAATGGCCACAATTGCCAAACTGTGGAAACAAGCCAAGATGCCCTTCAACAGGCGAATGGATAAAGGAGATATGGTCCACATATACAATGGAATATTATGCCTCTGTCAGAAAGGATGAATACCCAACTTTTCTATCAACATGGATGGGACTAGAAGAGATTATGCTGAGTGAAGTAAGTCAAACAGAGAGAGTCTGTTATCATACGGTTTTACTTAAGTGTGGAGCATAAGGAAAAACATGGAGGACATTGGGAGAAGGAAAGGAAGGGTGAATTGGGGGAAATCGGAGGAGGAGATGGACCATGAGAGACTGTGGACTTTGAGCAACAATCTGAAGGTTTTGGAGGGGAGGGGTTTGAGTGAGCCTGGTGGTGGGTATTGAGGAGGGCACAGATTGCATGGTGCAATGGGTGTGGTGCACCACCAATGAATCTTGGAACACTGAAAAAATAAATTAAAAAAAAAAAAAAAGAATCCCATTTCCAATATTCATTAGTTTTTGTAGCCTTGGGCCAGCTTTTTCTAGGATGTCATTTTCTCTAGGATGTCGTTTTCTCTATGTGAAATAGGGAACATAATACCTACTTCACTATATTATTATGAGGACAAAATGGGTTAATAAGTGTTAAATACTTCAAACAGTGCTATACTAAGCCCCACATAAGTAATTATTCCTTTGAATGCCTTCATAATGAATCCCCGCCTCCTTGGCAGTCTGGGTCAAGTTTCCAGGGCTTAGCGGGTGCCTGGGTGGCTCAGTTGGTTAAGCAACTGCCTTCACTCAGGTCATGATCCTGGAGTCTCAAGATCGAGTCCCACATCGGGCTCCCAGCTCCATGGGGAGTCCGCGTCTTACTCTGACCTTCTCCCTTCTCATGCTCTCTCTCACTCTCTCTTTCCAAATAAATAAATAAATAAATAAATAAATAAATAAATAAATAAAATCTTTTAAAAAAAAAGTTTCCAGGGCTTAGGATTGCTTCCCGCCATCTCAAACCAAACATGTCAAGAGCTGTTTAATAATCTAATTTTCAAACACAGTCCACAGTGGAAAGGAAGCTTCTCCCTTTGTCCTAAGCACAATGCCAGTCTTCGCTGGTGGAGAACATATGTTGGGACATGGTGCCTGCAAACGGCCTGGATTTCTGAACTTCAATTAACACTTGGGAGAGATGCCCAGTTAGATCTGCATCTGACGATAATCCCTGCAACCTGGGAAAGACCGGAGGTATCAGTGTCCCCAGATACTGACAATGCCCAGCACCGTGCCCTGCGGACATGGGCATTCAGTCCCCAGGTCAAGGGAAGGGCAAACAACTATCTACCCAGCAACACAGCCCTTGTTGGCCTTTCTTGGGCTGGTGCTGCAAGTGGCCCTCGATGTTCCGATCCATAAAGGATTTCTCTCCCCACTTCCTCTCTTCATTTCAACCCTGTAGGATTTCAATTTCCCCGAAACCTTTCTACCCTGGATTTGCGATCACAGTGCAAAGCTCCAGGGCCAAGTTCTACAAGCCCATTTCCTGCTGACATAGGGGAAGGAGCAGAAGGAGACTTCTCTGGCCCCAGTCTGCTCAACATTCTTGCATCAGAAACTTACTTTCCCTACTCTGAGGGACAGATACACGATTTCAAGTAACTTATAGCAGAGTCCATTACGCATTTAAAAATGTTTCTTTCTGCCACAAAAAACTCTGTTGAGTTGAAAGGGAAAACAAAACAAAACAAAAAACCACCAAAAGCCTTTCTCTTATACTGCTTAAGAACTAGATGCAAACTCCTGATGTGAGTTTATTTCACTGTTAACTCTGATGCCAAAGCTGGGAGGCACACGTGTTCATAGCTTAAATGATACAAACAAAAAGCTTCTGTTTCTCGAGACATCTGGGTCGCTCGGTCAGTTGAGCACCCCACTCTTGACTTCAGGTCATGATCTCAGCGTCATGGGATAGAGCCCACATCGGGCCTCCCTGCTCAGCAAGGAGTCTGCTTGGGATTCCCTCTCCCTTTTCCCTCTGCCCCCTCCCTGAATTTATGTTCTCTCTCTCTCTCTCTCTCCCTGTGTCAAATAAATAAAATCTTTAAAAAAAAAAAAAACCTTCTGTTTCTCTCAACACCAATCAGAAGCCTCCACTCATGCATGTCTCACAGTAGATTCACGTATTTGATTCTCATATCAGGGCACTTCTCCTTCCCTCCCCCTTCCTCATTCCCCTCTCCTCACTGAAGACTTAGGTTACCACCTCGTGTCTTTCAGGGTCCTTATTTTTAGTTGAGGTATCATTCCCACAGCATACATGACCAACTCATGATGGGAGCCGTGCAAGGTGAGAGGATGCCAT
>JAPYYJ010002393.1:0-12897 GCA_028533885.1 Nasua narica | reverse complement strand
TATTTATCCTCCGATATCAGCTCGAGTGATCCCACTTTGCTTTTACCTCTCCACTGCTGTCTTCTGCTCTCGGAGAGATCCCGGGGTTAGAAATCTTTCTCCTCAGGGTGATTTCATGGGTGTTCAGCGTGTTCTGGTAGATTTCCAGCTCACTTTTGGGGACCAGTTGCTGCAGGATCTCTTACTTCTCCGCCATCTTATAAGATATTTTTAAACTATTTGAAAAATAGTAACAATGCCATACTCACCATTAACCAAGAGAAGTATATAAAAAGTTATATAACTCACATCTGAGGACTGAGCATAGGACAATTGATTTAGCTGTTTGGCAGGGAAATCATTTTCAAAAACAGGAAGGGTAAACCCTCTTGGATTTACCTGGAAGTAGAGAAATTGACCCAGGCACTGAACACATACATGTAAGGGGGCATTCTGTCACACTAATCTGTAATTCAGTAGAAAATTTGCATAAAATTTTGAACAGTCTTTATTGAATTAAAGGATTTAAAACTTGGGACACTAGCGAAATGTTGATTGTTTTATTTTTTGTATTTTGTATTTCATAGCTCACTCATGCAGATATATTTTATTCTTTTTTTAAAGTTTTTATTTTAATCACCGTGTATTCATTATGACAAGTGCACTTCTTAATCCCCATAACATATTTCACCCATCCCCTGACCCCTCTCCCCTCTAATAAACATCTGCTTGTTCTCTATAGTTAAGAGTCCATTTCTGGGTTTGCCTCTCTCTCTTTCTCTTTGCTTGTTTGTTTTATTCTTAAATTACACAGATGAGTGAAATTCTTCAGTATTTTTCTTTCTTTGCCTGACTTATTTCACTTAGCATCATACTCTCATGCTCCATCCATGTTATTGCAAATGGCAAGATTTCATTCTTTTTTATGGCTGAATAATATTTAATTACATATATATATATTATATATTGATATATGGGCTGCTTGATAATGGGCTGCTTCCATATCTTGGGTATTGTAAATAATCCTTTTGTAACATAAGGGTGCATATATCCCTTTGTAACATAAGAGTGCATATATCCCTTTGAATTAATCCTTTTGTAACATAAGGGTGCATATATCCCTTTGTATTCTTTGGATAAATACCCAGTAGTGTGATTGCCGGATAGTAGGGTAGTTTTAATTTTAAATTTTTGAGGAAACTCCATAACAGTTTTTCATAGTAGCTGAACCAGTCCTCACTTCACCAACAGTGCAGGAGGGTTACCCTTTATCCATGTGTTCACAAACACCTATTGGTGTTCTTGTGTTTTTTTATTTTAGCCATTCTGACAGGTGTGAGGTGATATCTCATTGTAATTTTGATTTGCATTTCCCTGATGGAAAGTAATGATGAGCATCTCCTCATGTGTCTGTGGGCCATCTGTATGTCTTTCTTGGAGAAATGTTCATTCAGGTCTTCTGCTATTTTTTAACTGGGCTGTTTTTTGGGTATTGAGTTTTATAAATTCTTTGTATATTGTGGATATAATCCTTTATCAGATATGTCATGTGCAAATATCTTCTTCTATTCCCTAAGTTGTCTTTTAGTTTTGTTGATTGTTTCCTTCACTGCAGAAGTTACTTTTTTTTTTTTTAAGTAGGTTCCACACCCAACATGAGGCTTGAACTCATAACCCTGAATTTAAGAGTCCAGCATTCTACCAACTGAGCCAGCCAGGTGCTCCTGAAGCTCCTTATTTCGTAGTCCAAATAGTTTATATTTGCTTTTGTTTCCCTTGCCTCAGGGGATCTATCTAGAAAGAAGTTGCTATATTCAATGTCAAAGAAGTTATTGCTCATGTTCTCTTCTAGCATTTTTATGGTTTCAGGTCTCAAATTTAGGTCTTTAATCCATTTTTAATTTACTTTTATATATGGTAGAAGAAAGTTTTCCAGTTTCATTCTTTTTTAAAGATTTTATTTATTCATTTTGAAAGAGAGAGTGAGTGAGAGAAAGAGAGAAAGCGAGAGAGAGGAGGGGGTGGGGCAGAGGGAGAGGGAGAAGCAGACTCCCCACTAAGCAGGGGGCCTGACATGGGGCTCAATTCCAGGACACTGGGAACATGACGTGAGCCAAAGGCAGCTCCTTATCTGAACAAGCCTCCCAGGCATCGCTTCTAGTTACGTTCTTTTGCATGTTGCTGTATAGTTTTCCCAATATCATTTGTTGAAGAGATGGTCTTTTTTCTATTGGATATTCTTTCCTGCTTTGTCAAAGATTATATGTGTTTATTGCTGGGTTTTCTGTTCTTCTATTGATCTATGTGTCTATTTTATCCCAGTACCGTACTGTCTTGATCATTACAGCTTTGTAATATAACTTGAAGTCCGAAATTGTGATGCCTTCAGCTTTGCTTTTTTTCCCCCAAGGTTGCTTTGGATATTCAGGGTCTCTTGTGGATCCATACAAATTTTAGGATTGTTATAGCTCTGTGAAAAATGCTGGTGATATTTTGATAGGGATTTCATTGAATCTGTAGATTGCCTTGTGTAGTGTAACATTTTAACAATATTTATTCTACCAGTCCATGAGCATGGACTGTCTTTCCATTTCCTGATGTTATCTTTTATTTCTTTCATCAGCATTTTATAGTTTCCAGGGTACAGATCTTTCACTGTTTTGGTTAGATTTATTCCTAGGTATCTTTTGTTTTTGGTGCAATTGTAAAGGGGATTGATTCCTTAATTTCTCTTTCTGCTGCTTCATTATTGGTATATAGAAATGCAACAGATTTCTGTATATTGATTTTGTATCTTCTGACTATTCTGAATTCATTTATCAGTTCTAGCAGATTTTTAGTGGAGTCTTTCTAGTTTTCTATGTATAGTATCATATCATCTGCAAATAGTAAATTTTACTTCTTCCTTACAAATTTAGATGCCTTTTATTTGTTTTTGTTGTCTGATTGCTGTGGCTAGGACTTCCAGTACTATGCTGAAGAAGAGTGGTGAGAATGGACTTCCTTGTCTTGTTCCAGACCTTAGAGGAGAGCTCTCAGTTTGTCCCCACTGAGGATGATATTAGCTGTGGGTTTTTCATGTATGGCCTTTGTTATATTGAGGTATGCTCCCTCTAAACCTGTTTTGCTGAGGGTTTTTATTATGAATGGATGTTGTACTTTATCAAATGCTTTTTTCTGTATCTATTGAAATGATCACATGGTTCTTATCCTTTCTTGTATTTATGTGATGTATCACGTTGGTTACTTTGTGAATATTGAACAACTGTGCACCTCAGGAATAAATCCCACTTTTTTAAGATAAATGATTTTTTAAATGTATTGGATTTGATTTACTAGTATTTTGTTGAAGATATTTGCATCTATGTTCATCAGAGATATTGGCCTATAGTTCTCTTTTTTTGTAGTGTCTTTATCTGGTTTTGGTATCAGGGTAATGCTGGCCTCACAGAATGAATTTGAATGTTTTCCTTCCTCTTCTATGTTTTGAAATAGTTTGAGAAGAATAGGAATTAACTCTTCTGTAAATATTTGGTACAATTTGCTTGTGAAGCCATCTGGTCTTGGACTTTTATTTGTTGGGAGTTTTTTGATTACTAATTCAGTTTCTTTACTGGTATTCAGTCTGTTAAAATTTTCTGTTTCTTCCTGTTTCAGTTTTGGTAGGTTTTATGTTTCTAGGAATTTAGTTATTTCTTCCAAGTTGTCTAATTTGTTGGAATATAGTTTTTAATAATATTTTCTTATAGTTGTTTGTATTTCTGTTGATGTTGGTAGTTATTTCTCCCCTCTCATTTATGATTAGAGCTTTATCAGTTTTATTGATTTTTTTCAAAGAGCCACCTTCTGGTTACATTGATCTATTCTGTTGTTTGTTTAGTTTCTGTAACACTTATTTCTGCTTTAACCTTTGTTTATTTCCTTTCTTCTGCTGATTTAGGGTTTTGTTTGTTCTTTTTCTAACTCTTTTGGTTTTAAGGTTAGTTAGTTTTTTATTTGAGAGTTTTCTTACTTATTGAGGTGGGACTGTATTGCTATAAACATTCCTCCTAGAACCACTTTTGCTGCATCCCAAAGATTTTGGACCATTGTGTTTTCATTTTCATTTGTTTCCATGTATCTTTTTAATTTATTCTTTGATTTCCTGGTTGACCCATTCATTGTGTTTTAGCATGTTATTTAACCTTCATGTATTTGTGGTTCTTCCAGATTTTTTCTTGTAATTGACATCTAGCTTCTTTGTTTGTTTGTTTCATTCTTTCTTTCATTCAAGATTTTTTATTTACTTATGTGACAGAGAGATCACAAGTAGGCAGAGAGGCAGGCAGAGAGAGAGGGGGAAGCAGACTCTCTGCCGAGCAGAGAGCTTAATGTCGGGCTCAATCCCAGGACCCTGAGATCATGACCTGAACCGAAGAGGCCACCCAGGCGCCTCTGACTCCTAGTTTCTTAGGGTTGTGGTCAGAAAAGATATATGGTATGATTTTGATCTTTTTGAATGTTTGAGGCTTGTTTTGTGACCTAGTATGTGATCTATTCTGGAGAATTTTCCATGTGTACTTAAAAAGAATGTGTATTCTACTGTTCTAAGGTGGAATGTTCTGAATATATCTGTTAAGTTTATCTGGTCCAGTGTGTCATTCAAAGCCACTGTTTCCTTGCTGATTTTCTGTTTAGATGATCTGGTCATTGATGTAAGTGTGATGTTAAAGTCCCCCACTATTATTGTGTTATTATCAGTTAGTTCCTTTATGCTTGTTATTAACTGTTTTACATATTTAGGTGCTCCAATATTGGGTGCATAAATATTTACAATTGTTATCTCTTCTTGGTGGATTGTCCCCTTTATAATTATATATTGCCCTTCTTTGTCTCTTGTTACAGTCTTTGCTTTGAAATCTAGTTTTTCCAATATAAGTATTGCTAGTCTGGCTTTCTTTTGACAACCATTTGCATGATAAATGTTTCTCCATCCCCTCACTTTCAATCTGTAGGTGTCTTCAGGGCTAAAATGCTCTTAAAGGCAGCATATAGATGAGTCTTTTTTTTTTTTTAATACATTCTGTCACCCTGTATCTTCTGATTCAGGTGTTTAGTCCATTTACATACAATGTAATTATTGGTAAATATACATTTATTGCTATTTCATTACTTGTTTTGTGGTTGTTTCTAAAGATTTTCTCCGATCCATTCTTGTATTTCTCTCTTTCATGGTTTGTTGGTTTTCTTTAGTGATATATTTGGATTTCTTTTCTTTATTTTTGCATACTTATTAGTAGTTTTTGATTTGTGGTTACCATTAAGCTACATCTTCTGCATATAGCAGTCTATATTAAGCTGATGGTCATTTAGGTTTGAACCATTCTTTCTTTTTTTTTTTCCAAAATATGTTTATTTTGTTTTTTCAGTGTCACAAGATTAATTGTTCATGCACCACACCTGGTGCTCCATGCAATACGTGCCCTCCTCAATACCCATCACCAGGCTCACCCAACCCCCTATCCCCCACCCCTCCAAAACCCAGTTTGTTGCTCAGAGTTCACAGTCTCTCTTGGTTCATCGCCCTCTCTGATTCCCCCCATTCAACCTTCCTTTCCTTCTCACAATGCCCTCCATGTTTTTCCTTATGCTCCACAAGTAAGTGAGACTGTAAGATAAATGACTCTTTCCACTTGACTTATTTCACTCTGCATAATCTCTTCCGGTCCCATCCATGTTGATACAAAAGTTGGGTATTCATCCTTTCTGATGGAGGCGTAATATTCCATTGTATATATGTATTATATCTTCTTTATCTGTTCATCTGTTGAAGGGCATCTTGGTTCTTTCCACAGTTTGGCGATTGTGGTCATTGCTGCTATGAACGTTGGGGTACATGTGGCCCTTCTTTGTACTGCATCTGCTTCTTTGGGGTAAATACCCAGTAGTGCAGTTGCACGGTCATAGGGTAGCTCTATTTTTAATTTCTTCAGGAATCTCCACACTGTTTTCCAAAGTGGCTATACCAACTTGCATTCCCATCAACAGTGGAAGAGGGTTCCCCTTTCTCCACATCCTCTACAACACTTGTTGTTTCCTGTCTTGTTGATTTTGGCCATTCTAATTGGTGTAAGGGGGTATCTCAGTGTGGTTTTGATTTGAATCTCCCTGATGGCTAAAGATGATGAACATTTTTTCATGTGTCTGTTAGCCATTTGTATGTCTTCTTTGGAAAAGTGTCTGTTCATGTCGTCTGCCCATTTTTTGATGTGATTATCTGTTTTGTGAGTGTTGAGTTTGAGGAATTCTTTTTTTTTTTTTTAAGATTTTTTTTTTTATTTATTTACTAGAGAGAGAGAGAGACTGAGAATGAGAGGGGAGAAGGTGAGAGGGAGAAGCAGACTTCCTGCAGAGCCGGGAGTCCGATATGGGACTCGATCCTGGGATTCCGGGATCATGACCTGAGCCGAAGGCAGTCGCTCAACCAACTGAGCCACCCAGGCGCCTTGAGGAATTCTTTATAGATCTTAGATATCAGACCTTTGTCTGTAGTATCATTTGAGAATATCTCCCATTCTGTAGGTTGCCTGTTTGTTTTGTTGACTGTTTCCTTTGCTGTGCAGAAGCTTTTTATCTTGATGAAGTCCCAAAAATTCATTTTTGCTTCTGTTTCCTATGCCTTTGGAGACATGTCCTGAAAGAAGTTGCTGCGGCTGATGTCGATGAGGTTACTGCCTATGTTCTTCTCTAGGGTTTTGATAGATTCCTGCCTCACATTGAGGTCTTTCATCCATTTTGAGTTTATCTTTGTGTATGGTGTAAGAGAATGGTCAAGTTTCATTCTTCTACATATAGCTGCCCAATTTTCCCAGCATTCTTTACTCCTCTCCTCCCAATGTTTTAGATATATGGTGTCTTATTTTACATACTTCTACTTTGTGAGTTCTGTGGTGATCTTTTACAAAAAGATTCATTTTTATCGCTTTTGTGTTTCCCACCTTCATACTGTCACTTTTGGTCAAAGAATCCCCTTTAATATTTCTTCTTAGAGGGCTAGTGTGTTGGTCATGAACTGCTTTAATATTTTTTGTCTGGGAAACTCTTTTTTTTTTTTTTAAAGATTTTTTATTTATTTATTTGACACAGAGAGAGAGAGAGAGAGAGAGCACAAATAGGCAGAGAGGCACAAGTGGGAGAGGGGAAAGCAGGTTCCCTGCCGAGCAGAGAGCTGAATGCAGGGCTCAGTCCCAGGACCCTGAGATCATGACCTGGGCTGAAGGCAGAGGCTTAACCCACTGAGCCACCCAGGTGCCCCTGTCTGGGGAACTCTATCTCTTCTTCTATTCTGAATTATATAGACTTGCTGGAAAGAGTATTCTTGGCTGCATATTTTTCCCAGTCAGCACTTTGAATATGTTCCATGCCTCTTTCTTTTGCTTGGAGAGTTTCTGCTGAAATAGCCCTGATAGCCTCATGAAGGTTCCCTTGTATGTAACTACCTTATTTTGTTTTGCTGCTTTAAATTTTTTTTCTTTTTTACTATATTTTGCCATTTTAATTATGTCTTGGTGTGGATCTGCTTTTGTTGATTTTGTTGCAAGTTCTCTGTGCCTCCTGGATATGGATATCTTTTTCCTTCCCCTGTTAGGAAAGTTTTTAGCTATTATTCTTCAAATAAATTTTGTCTCCTTTTCTTACTCTTCTTCTAGGACTTTTATAATGTGAATTTTTTAAATAAATATTTTATTTATTTGAGAGAATGAGAGAGAGAATGTGCACAAGTGGAGGGGATGGGGAGAGGGAGAGGCAGACTCCCTGCTGAGCAGGGAGCCTGATGTGGGGCTCAATCCCAGGACCCTGGGATCATGACCTGAGCTGAAGGCAGACATTTAACTGACTAACTGACTAAGACACGCAGGTGCCCCTATAATGTAAGTGTTATTACATTTGATAGAGTCACTGAGTTCCCTCTTTTCTTATTTTGCATAATTCCTTTTTTTCTTTTGTTCAGCTTGATTACTTTCTATTACTGTGTTTTCTAAATCATCAATTTGTTCCACTGATTTTCCATCCTGCTGTTCATGTCATCAAGTGTGTTCGTCATTTCATTTATTGAGCCCTTTATTTCTGGTATGTTATTCCTTATCTCTGTGTTAAGGTTCTCACTTATGTCTTCCATTCTTAAGTCCAGTGAGTATATTCGTAATCATTACTTTAAATTTTGTTTCACTTAGATCTCTGGCCATGGCCTTATCCTGTTCTTTCATCTGGGACAAATTCCTCTGTCTTCTCATTTTGTCTCTCTTGTGTCAGCTACTGTGTGTTAGGAAAGTCAACCATTTCTCCTGGTTTTGAGAGTAATGGTCTTATATAGAACTCCTTGTTGGGAGATGCAGTGCAGGGAGGGGTTTGGGCTGGTCTTTTCTCAGGGAGGGGTCGTACAGGGCTGGAACTGAGGCAAGCATGACTCGGAAGGGTCCACCAGAGCATGGCAGGTAACCAAGCTTGGCATAAACGAGTTAGGTAGCGAGGGTTGGCATAGTACTGGTTCCTACAGGTAGCCCTGTGCTTTCTGCCAAGTGGTGGGGGAGGGAAGTGGTACTGGTCAGTTTCTTTGTTCACAGAGGGGTCTCTTGTGAATACTGCCTCTCTGGGACATTCTCTGAGAAGAGCAAATAGCCTCCCAGAGCACTGTATGCCACAGGCACTCTTCAATTGCTGTTTCCACACTATACATCCATGGGTTGTTTGCCCTGCCTCTTCTCCAAAAGCAGCCCCAATGCCCCTGGGCTATATCCAAGCCAAGCCCACTTTAAAATTCTAAAGCCCCTTTAAAATTCTAGGCTTTAAGCCTCATTGGTTGCAAAAACTCATGATATTCGGCCCCTCTCATTTTCCAAGCCAGTTGCTATGGTGAATCATCTTCCCTTTATGCTCCACTGTGTGCTAGTCTGTCTCTACCCTGCTCCACCTCCATAGCTCCCACCCCATTGCAATGGGCCATTTTCTCCCAAACCATACCTCTGAACTTCCTACTTTCTTCAACGTAGTTCTTATCTACCTTCAGTTGTGGAGTTTGTTCTGTCAGTCTTCAGGTTGATTTCTGGGGTATTTAGGATATTTTGATAGTTATATAGTTGTGTTCATGAGATGAAGCAAGCCTATGGTCTTTCTACTCCACCATCATCTTCCCTCTTAGATGTATTCCTGATCATTTTTAAAAATATGACTCATTGGTGTGAATTAAGTTGTGACATTAGTAAATAATTCATTTCATTCTTCTGTTTTGATTCTCCATCTCCTATTCACTCTCCTGAGCTTAACTTTCCTATTTTGGATTTCTCCTGAGATGGTCAGTCCCCTGTGAGTATTGATTATGTATGGTTGTGATCCTTGTGACTTTTGAATTCATAGTTATCGTTCCTGTCGATTGAATCATCATCTAGGGTTTGTGGCAAAAAGTTTCTAGCAAATATGTCTTAACAGACAAAAGTATTATTGACAAATCCAGCATTTCAGTATGACATAAGTTCTTTAATGTTTTTATATTATTAATTTTCAAAATCATATTTTGTTTAGGATGAATGAAGGAGCTGCTTATCAGTTGTTGAAAGATTTTGCACTCACCATTAAATCTATCAGGTATGTTATGTATTTTAAATATTGATTTCAGATTTTCCAAAAATTTAATGGTAATTTGAAAAATGTTGACCTCATACTTAAAAATGCCCTTGAGCTTCTTAGGTGTCACACATTTCAACTCTCCAAACACTTTGCAGAGCTTCTCTTCAACACCCTGTTGCATTGGTTCTATAATAGAATTAATTACAAAGCCCATTTGATGTAAGGTTTTATTCAGACCAGAGCCTCAGGCCTCAAGCACTGCATAACAACAGGATAATATTCCAAAGCCTCAAGAATTTTTAGATCCTATTATTCTCAGTTTTCACAACCAGTGTTTGTCAGATATATGATACTTCAGAAGGTCCCTTAGGGCTCCATGGAGTCCCTGATTTATGTCAACTTACGTATTCTGGATTCTCTTGCTTTATATAGTGGTTTTTGTTTTTTTTTTCCAGGCTTTATCTGACTCTGGTCTCTCATATTGGCTTCCTGTTTTCTTCTTTAGCAAAGTTCCGTAGGGACTCAAACAACTCTAAACTTTATATGGCTACACACATTCTAAGGTTTTAACATAAGGTCCACCCTTAGGCCCATCTAGTGTTGCCTGGTTAAATAAACATCTTCCTAAAGCCTCCAGATTGTGTGCATTTGAATTCTTTATGGGTTTTCCCTTTTCTATCACTTACTGTAAAAATTATGTATCTTCACATATATGTATACATGCAATTTGCCATGAATCTCTCCATGCATTTCTTGCAAATCAGGTCATTGGTTTTTAATTTTTTGATTTGAGATTGATCAGACCTATGATGTTTTATACAAAGAATGAAACTTTGGAGATGCTAGAACAGAGGGAACTGCTCTAGATAGTTTATTGAGTATCTCTAGCCAGTGTATTTCTTGAGTGGCTCATGGTTATTCAAGAGTATTTTAAGAAACCCCAGAGACTTTGGAACCATCTCAAAATATGGTCCTAAAAATATCATTCATTCATCTGGAAAGTATTGAAATATTATTGGTTTGAGACATACTAAGTATTTGATATATAGAGAATCAGTAAATCTATCCCTGCTTTAAATGTAATCTTACAGTGTAATGTGAGGAAATTGACTTGTAGCTACAAAGGAAATAATTATGTGTTAGGATGACAGATAATGGGGCAACCTTGGATTCAGAGAAGAATTTTCAAGTGAAGTAATTTTTTCATTAAGTCTTAAAGAATCTTAAAGGATAGGGCAGAGGAAATAGTGTTTTCAAAGTACAGAAATGAAAAAGGGTCTGATATGTCAGGGATAGGCTTCAATCTCACTCTAGTGGCATGGGGAATATGGGAGATGTGATGGGATGGGGGAAGATACTGAGTTGCTTAAAGAAGTTTTAAAGACAGTTAGGACATGTATTGGAAATGGTGAAGTTTCATATTATGGAGTTTGGGCTTAATATTCTGAATAATGTGTAGACAGTGTATAGGCATGAGTATGATATAGGTCTGTGGTTTATATGTGTGACAGAGATGTATATGGTTTATATATGTGACAGAGACTCAAAGGCTGTAAGAGCCAGGCAAGTGAGAGTGAGTGTGAGTTAGAATTAAGGAAATAGAAGTAATGAAGGAAAAGAGTCTTTAGAAAGATCCTTATGTGATAGAATTCAGAGAAATTGTCACTAAAGTTCATACAGTTGGTGATGATAACAAAGTTTCTATTTTAGTTAAAGATACATAAGAAACATAGAAGTGAGGATGAAGTTTGAGGAGGACTAAGAACCAAAAATAATGAATTAGAGTTTACATACGTCACATGATATCTGTGGGATATAATTCAAGAGGAAATGGTCAGTGTGGTAATTACAAGTCTATGATTATGAGTATATTCAGTGTTATAAATACAGATGTGGTCATTCTTTGTGGTCAATGAAGACACTAGGATAAATTCTGGAGCCCTAGTGTAACCAAGATAGATAAAGAATTACAAAAGGCTGATGAAATGTCAGATGCTGATTGTGGTCAGTACTTTATCAACCCAGCTGCACTGTTCATTCTTGGATTTCCTCTCTCCGTTCTTTTCCCTTCTTATACATTTCTTGTTGCTAATGTAACAGATTACCACAAACGTAGTGGTTTAAACCAACACAAGTTTATTATCTTACAGTTCTGGAAGCCTGAAGTCCAAAATGAGTCTAACTGGGTTAAAATCAAGATGTTGGCAAAGCTCATTTCTTTCTGGAGACTTTAGGACAATCTGTCTTATTGTCTTTTTCAGCTTCTAGGTGCTGCTGGCATTATTTTGCTTATGGTCCCTTTCCATCTTCAAGGCCAGCAATGGTGGGGAAAGTCTTACGTTGCATTACTCTGAGATGAACTCTTTCCTGCCTCCTTTCTTACAAAAGTCTTTGAAACTATATTGGGCCCACTCAGATAATCCAGGATACTTTCTCTATCAGAAAGTCAGCTGATCAGCAACTTCAATTCCATCTGCAACCTTAATTCTCTTTGCTATGTAAACTAATATAGCTAGATTTCTGAGGATTAGAACACAAATAAAGGTCACTATTCTGTTTATACGCCCCACTTTTAAAAATTTTCTCACATATCTAGGTAAAGGAATTAATATTTCGCTCTTCATAGAGCTACTTGCTTGTGGATTTCAGTATATACTGGACATGATAGTCAAAAAACCCCACAGAATAGCCTCCAAAAAGATGTGTGGCAAGAAGGAAGGGACTTTGTGTTGCTGCTATTGAAGGGAGAAGTGATAAGGTTACAGGGAATTTGGTGACCTTTAAAATCCTCTTGGTAATTGACATGAAGAGAAGCTGCATGGGAATTGTTTTCTTACCTTTATTTTGTTTTGTTTTTTACACACTTTTTTTTAGATCAATATATTTCTTATCAGTATTCTTCATATTTTGCTAACATTTCATCATCTAGTGGGATTTACTTAATTCTTCCTGCCTGGGGAAGGTCCTTCTTATAATGTTGACTCTCACTAAAATGTATGTTCTCTGTGTGTGTGTGCGTGTGTGTATGTGTGTATTTCCATTTACAGCGTTTCCTTGCGTGAACTATGTGAAAATGAAGATGACAATGTGGTCTTAGCATTCGAACAACTGAGTGACACCTTTTTTGAAAAACTTAATGGAGTTTAAAAAGAAAGACTATCCATCCAGACCACTTCGCAAATGACACTACAGACAAAGGTCTGATATCTAAGATCTATAAAGAACTCAAACTCAACACTCACAAAACAGATAATCACATCAAAAAATGGGCAGAAGACATGAACAGACACTTCTCCAAAGAAGACATACAAATAG
>JAPYYJ010002392.1:0-12898 GCA_028533885.1 Nasua narica | reverse complement strand
AAGCCATCAAATCCTGACGTCCTTTTCTCCTCCCGTTTGTTCCCAGGTCCTTATTCAACCTTTGTACGTTTTCTATAAACCAAATAGCAGTACTACCTACTGAATACAGTTTTGAGGAGTCAGTGAGATGGTTGATTAAATATATAGCCAACAAATATTGGGCACTTGTTATAGAAAAAAATAAAGCAGGGTAATGAGGTGGAGAGGGGTAAGGTAGGGTGCTAATCTGTATAGGGTGTTCAGGTGGGCCTCTGAGGAGGTGATACTGAACAAAGGCCTAAATGAAGTGAGGAACTATGTGAGTATTTGGGGGGAAAATAACTTCTGGTGGAATACCAAGTGCAAAGGCCCCAAACAGAAACAATCTTACCCTCTTTTATGAAGAGCACGGTCTTTGAATCATAGTGAGTGAGGAGGAGAGAGGTAGAAAATGAGGTCAGAGGTAGTGAGGGCTTTATCACAGCGCATAGGAGGCCATGGTACCAACCTTGGATTTTATTCTAAGTGTGAAGGGAAGTCATGCAAGTTTAGAGGTCAGAATAGTGACTTGATCTAATTTACATTCACAGAAATATTCCAGCTGCTGTGTGTATGTATGATTATTGGGGGGAGTTATAAATAATGATATAGGGAATTTTTTATTTTTTATTATTTTTCTACTCTTGCATTGTTCATTGCAGTCATACTTTATGGAGTGAGTTGAAATCACCAGTTACAAAGTTTGTCAAACACTTTTCAATATAGCACAGGATATACTTATTGATTGAGGTGGTTCCTTAGCTGCATCCAAACAATTCTATATTAGATTACCTTCAAATATAGAATTCATGCTCTTAAGTCCAGTAATGTCTCCCTTAAAACACATTTTTACCATATTACTTTGCTGCTCAAAAACCAGTTGTCTAGAAAATATAAGCATTACACCACCACCTCCTACTTAGTTCTATTTCAGACTATTGGTATTGTTAACTAGAAGGCCTGTTAAACCTAATTTTTCAGTATAATACATGATGTGCTTATGTACTTAATATAAGGCCTTTTATTAAATTTGCCAAACATTTTCTCATTCAACTCTTCCAAGACATATGAAAATACCTACTGAATTGAGTCACCTAACTGAATATAGTTTCCCAATAAAATACGTTTTTCAAGGCAAATAAAAGAATCTTTGTAACAGATGACAGTGGATGGTACTCATTTGACTTCTCACCAAAGGAAATAATGTCATAAGCTTAAGGTGATAATAAACTCTGGTTCAGTTTCAGTAGATGACAGTGCTTCCATAAATTGGGGGTTAAAAGGTTTATCAACATAAAAAGATTGGTAGTAAATTAAAACTCAGCAGAGATCTGTGAGAGGCAGTCTCTTAGAGTCCAAACCGACTATGCCCTCAAAAATAGGGGTGCCTGGGTGTGGGTTAGAGTGGTTAGTGGGTCAGTGGGTTAAAGCCTCTGCCTTCAGCTCAGGTCATGATTCCAGAGTCCTGGGATCGAGCCCCACATCGGGCTCTCTGCTCAGCGGGGAGCCTGCTTCCCCTTCTCTCTTTGCCTTCCTCTCTGCCTACTTATGATCTCTCTCTGTCAAATAAATAAATAAAATCTTAAAAATATATATGTATATATTTGACACAATGCCACATATTAAATATTCTTGCCAAGATAATTTTTTTTAAGATTTTTTTTATTTATTAGGAAAGAGAGAGAGTGAGAAAGAGCATGAGAAGGGAGAAGGTCAGAGTGAGAAGCGGACTCCCCATGGAGCCGGGAGCCCGATGTGGGACTCGATCCCGGGACTCCGGGATCATGACCTGAGCTGAAGGCAGTCGCTCAACCAACTGCGCCACCCAGGGGCCCATCTTGCCAAAATAATTTAATCTGAATCTGGTCAAGCTTTTAGATAAGCCAGTGTAAACAGGGTATAGAAGAACAAGGTAAATGACACCAAGGAGATTCAATCTGTCAAATAATATGGAAAATTTTATAGGATGAATGACCCAATTTCTTCAACAAATGTCAAATACCAGAGGAGGAAGGATGGGGCGCCTAGGTGGCTTAGTTGATTGACTATCTGACTCTTGATTTTGGTTCAGGTCATAATCTTGAGGTTGTGGGATTAAGCCCTGCACTGGGCTATGGGCTGAGCATCAAGTCTGCTTGAGAATTTTTCTCTCCTCTATCCCTCCTCCCTCACCCCTGCTCATGCTCTCTCTCTTTCTCTCTCTCTCTCTCCAAAAAGGAAGGAAGGAAGGAAGGAAGGAAGGAAGGAAGGAAGGAAGGAAGGAAGGAAAAAAAGGAAAAAAAGAAAGAAAGAAAGAAAGAAAGAAAAAGAAAGGAAGGAAAGAAAGGAAGGAAGAAAAAGAAACAAGAAAGAAAGAAAGAAAGAAAGAAAGAGAAAGAAAGAAAGAAAGAAAGAAAGAAAGAAAGAAAGAAAGAAAGAAAAGAGAAAAGGAGAAAGGAGCCAAGGGACTGTGGTAGATTTATTTATTTTTTAAGTGAGGGAGAAGGGGAGGGGCAGAGGGAGAAAGGGAATCTTAAGCAGACTCCACTCCCAGCGCAGAGCCCCACATAGGCTCATGATTCTGAGATCATGACCTGAGCTGAAACCAAGAGTTTCAGAGGCTTAACAGATTGAGCCACCCCAGTGCACTTATTTTTTTTTCTTCCTTTCAGTGTTATTGATACACAATGTTACATTAGTTTCAGGTGTACACAGCAGTGATTGGATAAGTTTATACATTAAGCTATGTTTACCATAAGTATAGCTACCATCCATACTGATTAGATTTAAAAGATTTAAGAGACTTTTTAAAATTTTGTTTTGAACAAACTAAATATAAAAAGACATATAAGACTAAGAAATTCAAGTGAAATCTCTACTTCAGTAAAGATTTATACTGAAGCTTTTACAAGTGGAATAAGATGTCTGTGATATGCTTTAAAATAATCCAATGGAGGTGAAGAAGTAGAGTAGATAAAACAAAATTGACCATTTGTTGATAATTATTTTTTTTTAAAGATTTTATTTATTTATTTGACAGAGAGGAGAGAGATCACAAGTAGGCAGAGAAGCAGGCAGAGAGAGAGAGGGAAGCAGGCTCCCTGCTGAGAAGAGAGTCCGATGTGAGGCCTCGATCCCAGGACCCTGAGATCATGACCTGAGCCGAAGGCAGAGGCTTTAACTGACTGAGCCATCCAGGCGCCCCCATTTGTTGATAATTATTGATCTGGATGATAGGTAAGTGGCAAGTTTATAATAATATATATAATTTTAATGGATGTTTGAAATATTTTGTTATATACATATATATGCATATATATTTTTTGTTATATACATAGTTATGCATATAATATATATATATATATATATAATATTTAACATAAGGATGTTGTTAAACAGGGATTGCAGAACCTTGGTGACAAAAAGTGGATACCAATATAAGAAAGCAGTAGGTACCACCACATGTCCCAAGGACCACTGGTAGGTTTGATGATTTGCTGAGAAGACTCATCGGATTCAACATATAGTTGTATTCACAACTATAATTTATTACAGCAAAAGGATATAGAGCAAACTTAGTCCCAAAATGCTGGGACCCAGATCTCTGAGTGCAGGCCACTGTTTGGCCGGTGCCAGTGCCTAAGAAGCGTAAAGGTGACACATTTCTACTCCCAAGCCCCACAGAGCTAGGTTTCAGGTATCTGAGGAGGAAATGTGAGTTGATATTGGTGCATCTGAGAGGGTGCAATGAAGTCCTTTTGATCCAGTCCTTCACACACTAAGAACATAGGAAACAGATTTTAAAATAAGTAAGTTTCACAAACTAGAAAGCAGCACACCCACAAAATGAACACTTGTCTTCTGACCTTGCATCAGAATGCTGCTTGTATTCTTATGACTTCTTTTTTTTTTAAATTTTATTTATTTATTAGGAAAGAGAGAGTGAGAGAGAGCATGAGAAGGGAGAAGGCCAGATTGAGAAGCGGACTCCCCACGGAGCCGGGAGCCCGATGCAGGACTCGATCCCGGAACCCCGGGATCATGACCTGAGCCGAAGGCAGTCGCTCAACCAACTGCGCCACCCAGGTGCCCTATTCTTATGACTTCTTGAACGATAAAGCAGCAACTTTGTAATACTATAAAATATTAGAACTGTTTTTTAAAACAACTCAATTAGAGCCAGTCAAAACTCAAAACTTGAGATAGTGATTCAAACTAGAAATGTGAACAAGAGAAAAGAGGATAATTGATTACCCAGGAAGGGCCACAAAGGATAACAATGTCGTTTAGGGGCTCTTCTCAGCTTTCCAGATTCAGACATTTTAAGTTCAGGGCATTTGAAGTTTATCAAGAAAATGGGTCTTCCTGGTAACATAACCAGCCTCTTATCCAATCCTAGAATTCCCCTTTTGCAACTCCCTGCCACACACTGTGGCATCTAGTTACAGAAATGCTTCTAGATTCTACAGACACTGGTTTCTATTCTCCTGTCTTCTCTTTATGGTGTGCAATGTTATTTCTTTAGTCAGTTTGCATATAGTATGTTTCAGATCTTTCAGCTCTTCAAGTAGAACAAATAGCACATTTTGTTGAGATTGCTCTTAAAGGTGCTTTTGTTACATTAGCAAATTCTGTTGGCAACTGGGATGTGGTTGGTTTAGACCAGGACACCTGCCCTCACTTGGTGCTGTCAGTTACTCTCTTATTGATACCTCATTTCATTTTCAAATAAGCCTATTTCCCTCTTATATTTTTTCCTTTTACTTTTGGGATTACTTTTCTTAACAAAAGAAAGAAACAAATAAATTGGAGAGTGCACTTTGTCTTCTGTTATATTGAGCCATCTACCTCAGGTAACAAAACCAGTTTCATTATTCTTGTTTCAAACAAAAGCCTTTGTATTTTCCTTGGCGTTTTGTCTTAAGCATCAGCTCCTTGAGATTTTAGCCTTTCTCACACTATTTTTTTTTTAAGATTTTATTTATTTATTTATTAGGAAAGAGAGAGAGTGAGAGAGAGCAGGTCAGAGTGAGAAGCGGACTCCCCCGGAGCCGGGAGCCCGATGTGGGACTCGATCCCGGGACTCGATCCCGGGACTGCGGGACCATGACCTGAGCCGAAGGCAGTCGCTCAACCAACTGCGCCACCCAGGGGCCCTCTCACACTATTTTTACAGGGGTTTGCCACTTTAAAATTTCTTTTACTTTTTTTTGCGCTCAAGAAAATCTCATAACCTTTTTATAAGTTATTAAATTTACAATGTGCTAAACATTTTACCCAAATGTGGGAAAATGGCCTGGAGATGCAAAGCACAATAAAATAATTATATGAAAAGAAAAAACAATAATAGCCAGTCAAAACAAAGTTATTGTAGCTAGCAGTACTCAAAATTGGTAATTTGTATTTTATTTTTAAAGATTTTTTAAAAAATATATTTATTTATTTGAGAGAGAGAGAGCAAACTACAAATTTTCAGGGCACTGGGGTGGCTTAGTCAGTTCAGCGTCTGCCTTCAGCTCAGGTCATGATCCCAGGGTCCTGGGATAGAGTCCCCCATTGGACTTCCTGCTCAGTAGGGAGCCTCTTCTCCCTCTCCCACTCCCCCGCTTGTGTTCTCTCTCTCTCTCTCTCGCTGTCTCTCTCTGTCAAATAAATAAAATATTTTTTAAAAATGCATGTTACTGAGTTCTGTATGATTATCCATCTCTGTATTACTGAATCTTATAGAACTCAGATTTCTGGCTGAGTATCCCTTCATTTTTGTTTTTGTTTTTCTAGTAACAGATGTTCATATCCTCTCACTTTTTCAAGCATCTTCAAAAGACAAGAAAACCAATAAAAGAGGAATCTAATGTTTAATCTGAAGGATGCTCAGGGCAAGATCTGTTTATCTTAAACCATCAGTGCAGCCTTTATGATATATTAACAAGATAGATACATGTAGATGGGATAGTCATGCTGTAATAATGCCCTGCTGAAGTTCTTCAGGCATATTGCATATTCCCCAGCATCTTTGCTCAGGACATCCTTAGATTATCAGTTCATTATGAAAGACTATCTCAGGAACACCCAGATGGAAGCAATGCACAGGCAAGATATGGGGAAAGGGGAATCAGAGCTTCCGTGCTCTCTGAGCGTACCACTGTCCCTCGGGGCCACATGTTTACCAATCCATAGGCTCCTGATTTACTTATTTTTTTTTTGTAGGCCTCCTTTCATCTTTTGGCCTTTTTGTTAAAGTCTTAATTTTATCAGGAAGCTCCTTATTTATTCATATTAGCATCTTTATGCTTGAACTCTTTCCTTTTTTGGAATAATCTGTAATTATTACAGTGTCTAATTTTTGCCAACACCCACCTTCTTAAACAGTTTTCCCTTTAAGAATCTCTGGTGTAGGGTGCCTGGGTGGCTCAGTTGGTTGAGCGGCTGCCTTCGGCTCAGGTCATGATCCTGGAGTCTCGGGATCGAGTCCCGCATCGGGCTCCCCGCTCAGCGGGGTTTCTGACTTGTCCCCTCTCATGCTCTCTCGCTCTCTCTCTCTTTCTCTAAAATAAGTGAATGCAATCTTTAAAAAAAAAAAAGAATCTCTGGTGTAATAATTAGAAATTTTCTAATAACTGTATATAATAAATGTATACTGAATGTGCTTGCGTATACATAACATTAATCAGTGAATACATAAAACACTCAACCTTTGAGCAATGAGACAGGTGGAGAAAGATTTTGGCTTTTAGTATCTTTGAAGAGATACTTTTAAAAAATATTTTATTTATTTGAGAGAGAGAGTGAGAGAGAGAGCACATGAGCAGGAGCAGAGGGAAAGAGAGAAGTAGACTCACTTAATGAGCAGGGAGCCTGATACAGGACTCAATCCCAGGACTCTGGAATCACGACCTGAGCTGCAGACAGATGCTTAACCGACTGAGTCACCTAGGTGCCCCTGTACTTTTTTTTTTTTTAAGATTTTTATTTACTCATTTGACACAGAGAGAGAGCATACGCAGGGAGGAGGGGCAGATGGAGAGGAAGAGGGGGAAGCAGACGCCCCGCTGAGCACAGAGCCCCAATTGGGACTTGATCCCAGGATTCTGGGATCATGACCTGAGCCGAAGTCAGATGCTTAAATGACTGAGCCACCCAGGCGCCCCGGGAGGAGGAGGGGGAATACTTTTGAATAATTTGTAACATACTTTTTTTGGAAGCAAAACTAAATTACCCATGACATTGGATTTGTCAACAGTTTGTTGAATAAGACAACAAATGCACAAACAACAAAAGAAAAAAGAAAATATTGGACTTCATCAACATTAAAAATTTTGTGCATCAAAGGATACTGTCAACCAAGTAAGAAGTCAACCCCTAGTAAATTAGAAAAAGTCCTGTGTGTCTCCTTTACCACTTACACAAAACACTTCCTTTCTGGTTACCAAATGTATGAAAGTTTTTCCCATACCAAGTAATTCTGGGCAATACCAGCTGGGTGTTATTACCATTTAACTCAATTCCAACACTATCTCTACCTGGAGACAGTGTCAGATCCCACAGATTAGGGGCTTAGTCCCACAAGACTGTTCCCGTCCCATTTCAGATGCCAACTGCAAGTAATACATCCCCAGGTTACCCACAACTTCTGTCTCATTTGGCTAGAAATCAGAGATTCCTACAACCCTCTCAACTTTGAGGCTTGCCAGCTTATTAAAGGATATGATAAGGGATACAGATAAGCAGCCAGATGAAGAGATATATAGGGCAAGGTCTAGGAGTGTCCCAAGGGCAGGAGCCTCTGTCCTATGGATTTGGGGTGTGTTACCCTCTCAGTGTGGATGTGTTCCCTAGCCTGGAGACTCTCTGAACCCTGTACTCTTGGGATTTGATGGAGTTTACTCACACAGGCATGATCAATTATTAACTCCATTTCTGGCCCCTCTCCCTCTTTGGACAAGTTGGAGTGGGGCTGAAAATTCCAAGCTTCTAATTATGGCTTGGTCTTTCTGGTGACCAGCCTCTGTCTACGAGCTCATCAGAGTTTCCTCACTGGAAGAAAAGATGCTTATATCGCTCTTAACACTTAAGAATTCTCAAGGGTTTTAGGAGCCATGTGTCAGGGACAGGATCAAAGACCAAATATTAGAACAAGAGATATTCCTAGTGCTCTTATCACTTAGGAATTTACAAGGATTTTGGGAGAGCTGTGCTAGGAACTGAAGGCAAAGGCCAATGAATAAATTTTCTATTATCTCACATATAGAATAGGAGAAGATATTTGCAAATCATATATCTGATAAGGAATTAAGATCCAGAATATATAAGAATTCCTAGAATTTAACAAGATAAACAAAACCCACCTCAATTTAAAAATGGGCAAAGGGGGGCCGGTGCCTGGCTGGCTCAGTTGGTAGAGCATGTGACTCTTATTCTCCAGGTCATGAGTTTGGGCCCCACACTGGGTGTAGAGATTACTTAAAAAAAATAAACATTAGAGGGCCCCTGGGTGGCGCAGTTGGTTGAGCAACTGCCTTCGGCTCAGGTCATGATCCCGGGACTGGCTCAGGTCATGATCCCGGAGTCCCGGGATCGAGTCCCACATCGGGCTCCCAGCTCCATGGGGAGTCCGCTTCTCACTCTGACCTGCTCTCTCTCACTCTCTCTCTTTCCTAATAAATAAATAAATAAAATCTTTAAAAAAAAATAAATAAACATTAGAAAATGGGCAAAGACTGGGATAGACATTTCTCTAAAAGATGTACAAATGGCCAAGAGGTATATGAAAAGATGCTGAGCATCCTTTTTTTTTTTTTGTTAAAAGATTTTATTTACTTATTTGACAGAGAGAAAGAGACCACAAGTAGGCTGAGAGGCAGGCAGAGGGAGAGGGAGAGGCAGGCTCTCCACCGAGCAGAGAGCCTGATGCAGGGCTCAGTCCCAGGAGCCTGAGATCATGACCCAAGCCGAAGGCAGAGCTTAACCCACTGACCCACCCAGGCTCCCTGATGCTGAACATCCTTAGCCAATAAGGAAGTGCAAATCAAAATTACAATGAAATACCTCTTCACACCTACTAGGATGGCTATGAAAAATGATACACACAGAAAATAAGTGTTGATGAGGATGTGGAGAAATTGGATTCCTCATACATTGCTAATGGGAATGTAAAATGGTTTAGCTGCTGTAGAAAACAGTTTGGTGGTTCCTCAAAAAGCTAAACATAGAATTATCATATTACTCAGCAATCCAACTCCGAGGTATAGATATACCCAGAAGAATTACTTAAAGCAAAGACTCAAACAGATATTTATGTGCCTGTGTTCATTGCAGCATTATTCACAATATCCAACTTGTAGAAATGACCTAAGTGCTCATCAGCTCATTATCTATTCTCATCTATCAGAATAGATAAACAAAATGTGGTATATACATATAATGCAAAATGACTCAGCCTTAAACAGGAATGAAGTTCTGATATATGCCACGACCTGGATGAACCTTGAAAATATTATGCTAAGTGAAATAAGCCAGACACAAAAGGATAAATTCTCTATAATTCCACTTATATGAAATGTCTTGAAAAAGCCAATTCATAGAGACAGAAAGAAGACTAGACATTACCAGGAGCTGGGGGGAAGGGGAAATTGTTGCTTAATGCTTACAGAGTTTCTGTATGAGGTGATAATAAAGTTTGGATATATATAGTGGTGATAGTTGCACAGCAGTTTGTCCTGAGTGCCTCTGAACTGCATACATTAAAGTGGTTCAAATGGTATATTTTTATATATATTTTATTACCAACATAAATAAAGAATGCCTGCCGGATATGGCCCATGGGCCAGTGTTTGCTGTTCCTTCTATAGGAACCTTAGTGCCCCCACTTAACCCTTTCTCACTCACCTGAGGATCTGTGGGACCATTTATGTTGACAGCCTAATAGCAAGATTTCCCTACTTATTACCCTTGCTCACTGTCTGAGTTAAAAGCCCCTCTAGTAATCATCCTCTCCTATATCCTCAGTATACACCTCAGTGCTCCTTCTCAGCTGATTTTCCCTCTTAAGTCTTTACTTTATCCCTTCTAGAACCTGTAATCTGTGATTCGTAAGCTTCCTTTCTCCTCAATACATCTTTTAATATAAGTACCTTTTCTTTCATTTCTTTTATATTTCAATTAGAGTATTTTATTGATATTTTTCAAAATTATCCATGTGATCAGGCCATGTTGGCTATGATTTTTATCTCAGGAGTATAGGAGGTGTTGTGTAGGGTTGAGGACAATGGCCGTAACTGTATCTTGGCTTCCCTGTGAAGTTTTACTGTGCTTTCTCTCTCTTATGGAGGCTGCTTATTTTTTTCTCACCCACAGGCACATTTTATCTAAAAGTGGGGGTGAGTGACAGACCACATGTATCGTTGAACACTCGGTTACATTTATTTCTTTTTCTGACCATTGGTACACTGGAGATCTGTCTTCTCCCAGAATTCAGATGTAGATAAGAGGCTTTGATATGCAGCGTTACTCAACACATGGTAGTAGGCCACCTGTAAAGAATTATCAGCGGGGCACCTGGGTGGCTCAGTGGGTTAAAGCCTCTGCCTTCAGCTTGGGCCCTGGTTTCAGGGTCCTGGGATCGAGCCCCGCATCAGCTCTCTGCTCAGTGGGGAGCCTGCTCCCCGCCCCCCCCCCCCCGCCTACTTATGAACTCTCTCCTCTCTGTCAGGTAAATTAATAAATAAAATATTTTAAAAAAAGAATTATCAGCTCTTGAGCTCCACCTGAAGTCTGCTACATCACTCTGAAGTTTGGGTTCACAACCAATACTTTTGAGAAACTTCTCGGCTTGGGTGGGGGGTGAGGGGGGCGCAGGGGACACCTGGGTGGCTCAGTTGGTTAAGCATCTGCCTTGGTCTCAGGTCATAACCTCAAGGAGGTCCTGGAACTGAGCCCCACATCGGGCTCCCTGCTCAGCAGGGAGTCTGCTTCTCCCTCTCCCTCTGTCTCCCCCTCAACACCCCTGAGCCCCCGCTCATGCTCTCTCTCTCAAATAAATACAGTATTCTTTAAAAAAGTTTCTCCGAGGATATGAGTGCTGTTATAATTTGAGAATAAGTGCATTAGTGGGAGAGAAAGGTTTCAGAACTGAGCACATGCATGTGCCCCCTGCCCCTGCTAACTTCCACACATGCAGACTCCTGGAGAGGTATAACCATTGGTAAGTTGCCACGAATTAGAAAAAGAGGCCTTAAAAGTTATTTTAAAGTTTTCACCATTCCAAGAAAGAAAAAATGAGAATTTTGGAAGGGGCATTTGCTAACCCACATACTATATATGCACTACCCATGTACGTCAAGAGAATAGGACCATTGTGTCTTTCACTCCTCCCTACTGCTTTCAGACCATTACTTACCCACCTTTTGGTGAAAGCTCAAACTTCAAGGCTTATATCCTTAGGGGATAGTGTTAACAGAGTATAGTGTTATCCTCTGTCTGCATCAATGTCATCTGAGGGAAGACACTTTTATATATTGTAGTGGAAGTTATGGTGGACTACCCAGTTGCCTTGCTTTCTCCCCTCATAACTGGCACCATTGAGAATTCTGACTGTGGCAGCTCTCTGAGACGTCCCTCTCTGGGTTGTGCTTGTAGTTAAAAGAGAGCTACTTCTCCCAAGGTCATGCCCTCTTGCTGGGTAAATTCACATCCAAAATCTTGTTGATATAGGAGTATAAAGGCCCAACTCCCTTGCCTCAATTTAGGACAACTCTGAACGGCCATCCCATCTCCAAAGCTCCCTATAGGGAACCCAACCTGTGATCCAAGAAAACAAACTCTAAAATAGGACTTTTAGATCTGAATCATTTGCAGTCTGCCTGACAATGAGAACCCTGTCATTGGTGGTAAGTGAAGCACAAATAGATTCTCCCGAGATACTGGGGGAAAGTCACTGAAAGGTTGAGAGTGATTAATCCCTTGTTAAAGGTTAAGTATAAAAGCTGGAGGGCATTCTTGATAGTACAGAAAGAGTTTCATTGACTGGAGGTAGCAAAAAAAACTGATGGTTAGGTTTAGGACTTGATATTCAGAGTAGCAGATCTCCAAAAGTGGACAGAATTTTCAGCCTCAGCATATTTCTTACACAAAGTGAGGGTCCTGATTAGGAAGGATTGCACTCCTAAGAAATAGAACAAGGACATCTGGGTCAGTGCACTCAAGAATCTTGAAATCCTAGGTTTCCCTGAATGCTCTGGGCTTACAGAAGTGGTCTAATTGTCCTGTCAAAAAGCTAGTATTCCCGGGGCACCTGGGTGGCTCAGTGGGTTAGGGCCTCTGCCTTTGGCTCAGGTCATGGTCTCGGGGTCCTGGGATTGGGCCCCGCATCAGGCTCTCTGCTTGGCGGAGAGCCTGCTTCCCCCTCTTTCTCTGCCTGCCTCTCTGCCTACTTGTGATCTCTCTCCTCTCTGTCAAGTGAATGAACAAAATCTTAAAAAAAAAAAAAAAAAAAGCTAGTATTCCCTCATTGCTTGAAGAACATACAGAGACTTCTGACTTATAAGACAACAGGGGTCTCGCTCAGGAACTTTCCTTATGTTCCCTCCTGGACACCAGAACAACGTTGGTGGTAGCAGAACAACATTGGACAGGGAGGATTTGTCACTATGAAAGCACTGTCTCATAATACGAAGGACCCTGACAAGGATCTGGGAAGGCGCGCTAATGCTCTACTAGGATGGCTCTTAGAAACTCAGGGAAAGCTATGGCCCATATTAAGTGGCAGGAATGGCAGGACTACTGTGGAAGATGGTGGAAGAGGGGGTGATCAAAAGAGTCAATAAGTGGCTATGCTAGAATAAATATTCAATGCTAAGGCCAAAAAGCTTAGCAGTTAATTATGTCCCATGGGAGGGCTCAGAGG
>JAPYYJ010002391.1:0-12899 GCA_028533885.1 Nasua narica | reverse complement strand
GCAGGAGACGGGCTGGGGGCTCAGCTCACTTTCAAGTCTTGGATGTTGAAAGGGTCCTCGAAGACATAGGCGGCATCGGCGCCCACCGCGATGCCGGTCACCGTGGCCAGATAGCCGCAGTAGCCACCCATGGTCTCCACAATGAACACGCGGCGCTTGGTCCCCGAGGCCGACTGCTTGATGCGGTCACAACTCTGGGGGACGGGGGCGGTCAGGGCCTTTCCCACGGACCCAGGACGCTACCCGGAGTGGACTGTGGAGGGGGTGGAGGCCAGGACGGCCCCGTGCCCCGCCATGCCCAGGGGTCACAGGCCTCCCACACGCTCTCCACAGGGTCCTCTGAAGCAGGGTCCTCAGCCAGGGCCATCGTGTCCCCGGGGGGCCGGAGGTGTCACCAGCACTTGCTGGGTGCAGGCTGGGGTGGGGCTAAAAGGCTCTGATGTTGGGCTCAGGAAACACTCAGCCTTTGCTTTCTCATCAGTCAATGGGACCGCAGAGTTGCGGGAAGGGGACCGCACCCCAGCTGCTGCAGGGTCGTGGGACCAGGTGACACCAAGTCCACGTTCTGCGGGTGCCAACGATGACAGGACACAGGATAGTTCTAACCCCAAAGTTCAGAGTTTGAAAAGGAAATTATAAAGAACTGAGAAAAAAGAAATGAGACTAGTAGGTTATTAGGGTTTGAACCACAAGGTTAAACCCCGAGTAAGAAACAACCGGCAAAGTGGAGGGAAATGCTCGAATGTTTGCCAAAGGATCGGTAGCCGACATATGTAAAGAACATTTACAAATAAAAAACCCACCAAGAGAAAAATGGGTAAAAAATAGAGAAAGGTAATTCTCCATAGAATCCTCAAATGAGCAATAAACAAAAAAGTTCAACTTCACCAGAAATCAGAGCTGTAAGTCAGACAGAATGCCATTCTTGCCGTCGTAGAGGCAAAGAAAACCATGTTTTGGACCATGTTTGGTGCTGGTGAGGAGCTGTGGGCGGCTTGCAGCCGGTGAGACAGCAGGGGTGGGGGCGTAAGATCGTGGGGTCTCTGGGTCAGCAGGTGGGGGGTCTCCTGGAGTCTCGTTTGTTCTATTTTCTGCTTTCTCTGATGTCACGCAGAAGCTGCTCGGTTCGGACCGAGACCCCCCCCACAGGTGCTGACCCCTGGGGGGCAGTGGGCGCATGGGGGGTCACGGGTCGGGTGCAAGAGTCACAGGGAGGCCCCCACGGAGCCCCAGGTGGGCACTCACCCTCCCACGTCCCAGCCGGAGGCCTGGGCTCTCCCACGTGGCCGCTCACTGGGCAGGACGGTGGCCGGCCGTCCACACGAGCTTTAGCCCCACCCAGTGGGATCTGGTCGACAGCCCAGGGCCACGTGTCACAGTGACCCCAGAGCCACAGCCCTGCAAGCCACCCACGAGACCTCACCCCCCGCAGCAGCCCCTCGGAGAGCTCGCCGCCGCGCCCCTCCCTGCAGGGGCCACACCAAGTCCTGCCGTGTCCCGCCCAAGCGCGGCAGTGGGGCCCAGAGTCCTACCTCCATGGCAGCGTTGACTGCGGTGTCGCAGCCCAGGCTGAAGTCGGTGCCCGGGACGTTGTTGCTGATGGTGGCGGGGACCACGCACATGACAATGCAGAGCTCCTCGTAGCGCCCGCGGGCCTCCACCAGCTGCAGCACGCCCTCGTAGGCCTGGGGTGCACGGATGGGTGCAGGGGTCAGCGCTGCCGCGAGGCTGGGCCGCAACCGCGAGGGGGCAGGCGGGCTCCCAGGCCAGGCGTCCCCGGCCCTCCCGCCCAACTGACCCTCTGTGTGCCGGCGACTGGGGGCCGTGACCAGGGGGACCCCACCCAGCCACTTGCGCCGTCCGCCGGGAAAGCCGGACTCCAAGGACGGGAAGGAGGCCCGTGCACCCGCCCGCCCTGCTGTGGCCCCATCCACGCGGCGCTGGCAGCAGGGGGCTGGAGTCACTCCGGGGAAGGGCAAGAATAGGCAGGCGTCATTTACGGGGGCTGGCTGAGCACCGGGGTCCCCCCAGCGGGCAGTGAGACGCTCAGAACCCCGACCGGGAGCTGCACGAGGGAGCCCGGCTCACAGGTGGTGAGGGAACGGACGAGGGGACCGTGGGGCTCACCGCCCCAGGCCTCCCACCTCCACCAGGAGACGCTGTGCCTCCCCCTGCCTCCCCCTCCCTCCCCCTGCCTCCACCCCTCCTCCTCACCAGCACCCGGGCGCCCGCATCAATTCAACGTTGTGAAGCCTACACTGAACCCCGTGGCCCCATGAGTCCAGCCGGCCCGTGGACTTCCCTGCACGCGGGGTTTCTGGCAGGGAGGACAAGTGTCCCCGCCCCTGACCAGGTCAGGGACTCGGTCCCCTGCAGTGGCCCTCACCTCAAAGCCGCCGATGACCAGCAGGGCGTGGATGTTGTAGGTACGGATGTTTTCCACGATCTTCTCCATGTAGCTCTTGGGCAGCGTCCTGCAGGGCACGTAAATCGGACGAACGTGGCGCGGCACGCAGGCTAGGAGGACCCGCACACGCGGCAGCTGACCGCGGGGGACAGCGAGCCCCGGACGTGCGTGATTCCCGCTTAGAGCTGCAGGCAGGCTCAGCGCCGGGGCACATGTGGGGCCCACAGTGGGACTGGGCGGCTCGAGCACCTGCTGGTGGTTGGGGGAGGGGGCGGCGCTCGTCTCTGGCCGCCTGGGAGCCCGCTTCCTGCCCGAGGGATGTCCTCAGCTGGCGTGGGGCCACCCGCGCGGATTTCCCCCACAAAGGTGACTGCA
Organism: Nasua narica; assembly: GCA_028533885.1. Lineage (NCBI taxonomy): Eukaryota > Metazoa > Chordata > Mammalia > Carnivora > Procyonidae > Nasua > Nasua narica. Next base: position 10,117 of record JAPYYJ010002391.1, on the reverse strand, counting down.
GAGCTCTCGGCCACGAAGGGGCAGAGGCAGGAGGGCCTGCAGCTCCGGACAGGCCGGCAACTAGAAGTCGGGACTCGTCCTGGCCGTGGGACAGGTGTCCTCTTGCAGCGCCCCCCCCAAGCCCGCCGTCTGGGTTTCCCACCCCGGCTGCCCACGGCGGCCAGGGAGCCGGGGCCCTCGGGAGCAGCTCACCTCTTGGTCCCCAGCATGGAGCCGCCCCGGCCCAGCCAGCCGGCCACGTGGTGCCAGCTCACCTCCTGCACCTGCAGGGAGCGGGGGAGGGGCGGCCTCAGGGACCTGCTCTTCCTCAGGTGACAGGCCCGTGCTCAGCGTGGGCACATCCGAGCAGGCGGCCAGGGGGCTGTGCGGGCACTGCGGGTCAGAGCGTGGTCTGGGCCCCCGCCAGGGGAGCTACCCTCTCCCGACGGCCTGTCCTCCACCTCCTCTGGGGACCCGGCCTGGGCCGTCACCCGAGACTCTGTACCGTGAGCCCCCGGTCCTTGCCTGCTGTGAGCGACCTGGGCTGGGTCACACGACGACTCACACACGCATCCCCACCGCCCGCACGGCCACACCTACCTGACCCTTGGCCAGGCCCTCGAAGCCGTCGTGCACGACGTACACCGTGTGGCCCTGGGAGATGCCAGACCGCACGGCCGAGCGCACCGCCGCATTCATGCCGGCCGCCGGGGCGCCCACGTTCAGGATGGCCAGGGAGAAGTGGGTCTTGGAGAAGGAAAGGGGACAGGAAGTGGGCCCGGGGCCGGGGAGGACCCGGCGGAGGCAGACGGAGGTCAGCGAGAGCACGGCTCCCGGCACCGGACCCAGGATCCCCTGAGCATGCTCCCCTTGGGAACGACACACGTCTGCCCTGTGACGCCGCGAGCGTCAGGCCCAGACCCAGACCTGGTGAGGGGGCCTGCGGGGCTGCGGCCAGAGGTGTCCTCGGGGTGCCCAGCCAAGTGCAGCGGGCGGGGGCAGGGCGCGGGCGCTGGCCGGCGTTCGTGCCCGTCTGGAAGCCTTCCAGCCATCGCCCCACACTCCGGGCTCAGGGAAGCCGGTGCCCCAAGCGCTTAGCGAGCAGCACGGATGCACAGCGAAGGGGCCACGGACGTCACAGAAGTTTTCCAGAAGCCACATTAATAAAGCGCAAAGAAGGGGCGCCTGGGTGGCTCAGTAGGTTAAAGCCTCTGCCTTCGGCTCAGGTCATGATCTCGGGGTCCTGGGATCGAGCCCGCATTGGGCTCTCTGCTCAGCAGGGAGCCTGCTTCCCCCTCTCCCTCTGCCTGCCTCTCTGCCTACTTGTGATCTCTGTCAAATAATAAAATCTTAAAAAAATAAAGTGCAAAGAAGCAGCTGACACTAGTTTTAGGAGCAGGGTTGGCTTAACTTGACAAACGTATCACCTCAACCTGGAATCAACGTGAGACACTCCCACCTTGGGGCCAGCTTCCCAGGCCGTGTCCCTGGAGCCCCGCATGTGCCGGGCACACACAGCCCGCCCTGAGAGGCAGCCGCGTCCCGAGCGCTCCGTGGCCGCGTGCGGCCGGCCAGCAGCTCTCCAGGCAGCGTGGCTCTTGCAGGTCCTGGGAACAGAGCCCTGCCGCCCCAGACACGGTCCCACCGCAGCGGTTCTGGGCGGGGAGCACTCGGCTGGAGTGGGGGTGCGGCCCATCCCTGACCGGCTCCCGGGATGAGCGGGGGCTGGGACCCCACAGTCTGGGATGGTCTCAACGGGACCCTTTTCCTCGTCCCCGGGGTTCTGAACAAGTCCTGCCATCGCCCTTATTTTGAAGAAAGCCTGTTTTGTGAGGCTTTTAGCTACTTTAGAACATCTCCTAAGTGCTGGACCCCTTCCGTCCTGACCTAAACCTGTGGGTCTGACTTAATTTCCTTCAGCTATTGGCTAAGCGAGCGGCCAAGGTCACCTCCAGGCCCGGACGCCGGCTATCTGGGACCTGCCGGTCAAGCTCTCGGCTCACAGCTCAGACCCCAGACAGGAGGGGGTGCACGGGCCCCCTGGGTGGACCCCGACCCACAGGCAGAGCCGGGGCGGGCCCCGACGGTGGGCGCAGGCTCGTGGCAGCGGCGGCGAGAGTGACTGAGGGGCCTGCCGCTCACAGCACCTCACCTTCTCTTTGGAGAGCTTCTGGTGTGCAAGCAGCTTGTAAATGTTCCAGTTGTTCTCAAAGCTCCTGGAGAGGAAGCCGGTCGTGCTCCATGCAGCCCGCAGCCCACGGCCACGCCTCCCAGCCAAGCGAGCGCCCTGCATGCGGCCGGGGGGGGGGGGGGGGGGGGGGCTCGGGGCGCGTGGAGGCACGGCTAGGGAAGTCGGAGCTGCAGGTGCAGTCCCCCGGGCCCCTCCAGGCCCGCCCCCACCGCCTCCTTCTGTGGACGACCCCCCGCAGACCCCACCGGGCCGCCCTCTCCCCTCCACCCTGCATGGCGGCTCCTGTCCACGGCCCGCCTGCTTCCCAGCCGCAGTGACCGCTGAGCCCCGTTCCTGCTGCTCCGCCCCACTGCTTGGACGCACGCACTCAGCGGGAAGGGTCTCAGGAGAGACGTGCAGCTTCACCTCTGCAGGCACAGCCGTGTGCGAGCCATGCAGGGGTGTGCAGCAGGCCCGCCGACCGGACATGGCCCTGCGAGGCCCTCACCTGCCGCGGAGCTGGATGGCCTCGTCGAACCTCTTCTCATCCATGGCCTTCTGCACCTCCTTTGTCTTAACGCAAACGAGGAACACAGGCTGGAGGAGGCTGGGAGCACACGCACAGCGGCTGCCCGACCAGCGGCCTGTCCCGCACCCGCCGGGCAGCGGTCACCGCCAAGGCCAGCAATCGGGAGGGCTGGCTGAGACCAGGCGGCCCCCAGCTCGTCCCCAGCAGGAGCTGCTCCTCCTCACTCCATGGGGCCCCGCCAGGCCACCTGCAGACCAGGGCCAGCGTCCCCACTCCCTCTGCCCCCCGGAGCCTCGCCGCGTGTCCCCCCACGTCTGCGGAGTTGACACAGTGGCTCTGGCCTCCCCCTCCCCTCCCCCTCCCAGCCTAACGCCGAACACCCCCCACCCCCCGGCCCAGCCCAGAAGGCCAGTCCAGGGCCAGCGGCTCCAGGAAGCCCTGACCTCGGCTACCTCTGCTCTCCGCAGCTCCCGCCCCTCTCGCGGGGCTCAACGCACCTGGGGCACACGCTCCCACCGCCCTCTCCGACCCGAGGCCGCAGTCCTCGGAGCAGCAGGACCCCGAGGCCACCTCTGCCCCACCCCCCCCGGCAGAGCAGTGCTTACCACCTGCACGCACTCCATGAGGGGCAGCCGCACGGACTGGTTCCCCGAGAGGCTGACCACGCAGGCCTGCGTGTCCGGTGTGGCCTCCAGCAGCGCCATGACCGCCTCCATGCCCATCTTGCTGCTCTGCGCAGGGGAGGGCGGGGCTCTCAGGCCGGGGCGGCCCCCCAGCCCCGTGCACGTGACCGGCCCCCCAGCCCCGTGCACGTGACCCTTCTGGGCTCTGGGGCCCACGCCCTGCACCCCGCGTCCCCGCACCCTCCGCCCCAGAGCCCCGCCCCCAACACACATGCACTGGGCGAAGCTTCTGGAACAGGCGGTACCAGACACGACCTCACGGGACCCCCATTCACAAGAGCCCCTCCGGGGGCCCGGACACAGCCCTGCGAGGGAGGTCACAGCCCGACGGCAGCGGGCGCAAGCTCACTGGGGGGAACCGGGGTCCCCGGGCTCGGGTTCCTCGCCGCTGGTGCCGCCCACTGCGTGCAGGGGTGACCCTGAGGGCACAGGGCTCAGGACCCGGCCCTGGTCTCTGACGCAGGCACCTCGTGTCCTCCCCTCTTTCCCGCACGCTGGCCGCCCAGCCCGTCTCCTGGGGGGATCCCAGAGCCGTCCCCACATCTCTGCCCCCCGCCCCCCCCCAGGCTCGGGGCAAGGACAATGCTTGGCCTTGCCGTCCTGAGACCCTCGGGAGGCTCTCCTGACCTCGCCCCTACAGCCTCACGTCAAGGGGCAGAAAGCACCCAGCCGCATGGGTCGGTGTGCCTGCTGCTCCGTGTGGAGCTGGGGGGGACGCCACAGCGGGGCCCCCGGGGAAGGCAGGTGCAGCTCGCCGCGGGCCCCAGGCCCAGGGGGACCAGGCACTTTGCCACCCATCAGGCCTTTCCGGACCCCCAGACCCTGTTCCCATTTGGTGGCACAGGATTCCCACTTGGCAGAGGACCAGGTGGGACCCAGCAGGGATCAGGACAAGGATGGCGCTCTGGCCACAGGCCGGGCTCCCCCACGCCCAGGGCCGTGCCCAGCCCCTAGGAGCTGTGGTGCCAAGCTCAGAGCACCGGACGGCAGACCCCGGCAGGGCTGAGCCGTGCGCCTTGCCCCGTGCACGCCCCCCTTTCCCAGAGACGGGGGGCTGGATGGCCAGGTTACCGAGGTATGGGGCGGGGGTGGGACCCCAGCCCCACATTTCCCACCACACAGAGAAACGGAGGGGCCACGGCTTGGTCTCCGTGACCACAGCAGCGGTGAGGACGCGCCCACCACACCTGCCCACCGTGGACAGCCCGGGTCAGAGGGCTGCCCCACCTACCAGGATGCGGTCGAACGCCGAAGGGGTCCCTCCCCTCTGCACGTGGCCCAGCACAGTCACTCGCGTGTCGAAGCCCAGCCTCTGGACCACCAGCTGCTCATTGGGAGAGAGTCCGGGGGGGAGGGGTGCGTGTCCTTGGGTTCAGTGCCTACCCCACGGGCCCCCAGGCCCGGTCCTCGCCGCCCCCATCAGTGGGGTCCAGGGCCCACCCCACGGGCCCCCAGCCCCGGTCCTCGCTGCCCCCATCAGTGGGGTCCAGGGCCCGCCCCACGGGCCCCCATGGGTGTGGGTGTGTGTGGCCGTGTCCCCACAGCCTATGGCCGTGGTCTAGCCCCTCGGGTCAGGCTCCCCCAGGCCTGTGGCTCTGGGCTGACTCCGCACGGGGACACAGGCTGGGCGGCCCAAGAAAGGGGGACCAGGGGCTCCCAGGGCCGTGCCCTCTCAGGAGGCCGGGGGAGGCGACAGATGGGTGGAGGTCACAAGGAAGGACCCCCCAGAGTCAGCTATTCGGCTGAGTCCTGCCCTCGGCGGGGGTCACAGTCACCGACGGGGTGGAGCGAGGCTGGGGGCCTGCACTTGGCCTCTGGGATGGGGTGGGCCTGCCCTGCAGGGAACACGTCCTGAACGAAGACCAGAAGCCAGGGAGGGGTGGCTCCCGGCAGACGTGGGGCCCTGCTCGGGGCGCCCCCGGCATGCCCGGCCCACATCTGGCTATCGTCAGGAACGAGCAAGCCCCCTCCAAGAGCCTGCTGTCCATGGGCCCCAGCAAGGGCCCTTGGGGACTGGAGATAAAGGGGTGTTGGCCCCCACGAGGCCCCACCCATCCCATGTGACCCAACCCCCTCCCCAAAACTCACGTCCTTCACGTAGCGGGAGGAGATGGGCTTCCCGTGGCGGTCAATGGCGCCCTCGGCGATGATGATGATGTTCAGTCGGGACCCCCGGCTCCGCGTCTGGGTCAGAGAGGGCCCCGGGCTCAGCCGCCAGGCTGCCGATGCCCGCCCCGGCCCACCCCGGGGCCCGCAGTCCACGCGGGGGTGGGGAGGGGCTGGCGAGCAGTGGGGGGCGGCAGGGGAGCGCGGCGTCCTCAGAGCCGGGAACCAGGCAGACGGCATGGTGGGGACTCGGCGCCCGTGCTCCCGTGAAAGCAGTCATGACGGGAAGCCACGTGGCACTGCAGTCTCCCCGGGCCCCAGGGCTGCCGGCGGGGACGGAGGGCGTCTCCCAGCCAATCCTGCCAGCGGCTAACCTGGGACCTGAGGTCACCTCCAAGCCTCAGTTTCCTTATCCTCAGACTGGGGGGACCTCACAGTGCGGGCCTCCAGCCAGGGCTCCTGGAGCGAGAGCCCTCCCTCCCCCGGCCGTGGAGGGTCACAGGTGGCACCGAAGGGACCCAGAACAGCCTGCCCCAGCCCTCTATGGAACTAAGCATCGCAGGCCCAGAGCTCTCTGGGGGAAGCCCTTCCCAATCATTTCTTTCTTCAAATATATTCCAAACATTCACTTGGGCCCACAAGCCCCCCGTTCACCCCACTGCGCCCAAAGAGCCTCCGAGAGGAAGACAACCAGAGGGGCCCCTGTGAGCCCCGGCGCAGTGGGCGGGGGAGGTGGGCGAGGAGGACTGCCTGGAGGAGGTGGCGCTGGCCCAGGTGAGCTGAGCCGGGCAGAGCCGGGCCGCGGGCGGAGCGGAAGAGCTGGGCGGTGGGGGGGGGGGCGGTATGTGCACCTCGCCGAGGCATCGGAGGCTCAGGGAAGCCGAGGGAGGGCCCGAGGGCCGCACACAGAGCAGGAAAGACCCCGAGTGCAGGCCACCTCCAGAAAGGCCGGGCCCCACATCCGCAGCGAGAGAGCCAAGGCCAAGGTCAGCCGGGGACCACGCCACGGAGCCCTGCTCCACGTGGTCAAGGCCACGGGCCCCCGCTCACGGACAGAACATGGGCCTCTGACCAGGCCCACCCGCTGGGCTCCATGTGGCCCCACTCTTGGCCTCACTGGGCCCACCCACCTGTCCCCCCGACGACTTCAGAATGAAGAAAGGGCCAAGCCCCCGGGCAGCCTCGGTGCTCACCCCGGGGCGCAGCCCTAGGCTGAGTGTGAACTTCGGGGCTCAATCTCAAGGCCCCCCTCAAATCCAGACCACGGTCCCTTGATGTGAAGGCGCCCCTCCCTACCTCGGGGTCCCCCTGTGCACTGCCGAGCCCGGGGCCAGCCGAGGGGCCAACCTGGGCTGGCTGGGACGTCTTGGGGGTCCCCAGGACAAAGAGCTCGCTCTGCATCAGCACCCGACTCCATCCCGAGGGGCCCGGAGTTGCGTCCTAACACTCCGCTCGTCCCCCGGACGAGGCCTCAGCCCCCGGCCGCCTCCCCATCCTCTCCTGCCTCCACGGCCGGCTTGGGGCCTCACCTGCTGGGGTCACTGCCCATGTCCCTCCACCCGTCTTCAAGAGGCCACCGCCCTTGACCCAGGCCCAGTGGCCAGGGCCCCCAGGAAGCCAGCGTGACCAGGACCCGCTCCTGCCCCTGTCAGCACGGACCCCAAGGAGCTGAGCCGGGCGCGGCGTCCCAAGCTTCCTCCTCTGCCTTCTCTGCCCGAGCGCGTGCCCTGGGGGAGGCCGGCCCGGTGCCACCGGAGCGGCTCGCGGCGGGAACCTCTGGGGCAAGGCCGTCCCCCCTCACCTCGCCCAGCCGCTCGCACATGAAGTTCTCCCAGCCGTCCTCGGGCGGAGCCTCGGGGATGAACAGCCAGTCGGCCCCCGAGGCCAAGGCGGACACCAGGGCCAGGTACCTGGGACAGCGGGAGGGTCGGCGCGAGCGGGGGCGGCGGGGTGCAGCCCAGCACCGCGGTCCGAACCCTGGGGCCCGGGGGAGGGACGGCTCTGAGCCTCATCCAGCCGCCCACACTGGGACTCGCCACGCCCCGAACTCTCATCCCTCCGGCAGGAAGCCAGCATCTGCTACGCTCCAGGCCCCGTGGAGGCGCCACAGCCCAGCCCTGCCCCCGGCAGCCGCCCTCCGCTGACCGGGGCGGCCCCCCTTACCCGCAGTGCCGTCCCATCACCTCCAGCACAAAGGTCCTCTGGTGGCTGTGGACACGGAACGGGGTGGAAGGCGTCAGTACGCACTGCGGTGAGCTGTGTGCACGGCCCGGCCCAGCGGAAACAGCCGCGGGGCACGGGAGCAGGGCCACGCAGCCCACGGCCGTGCAGCCCACGGCGGCCCCAGCCCTCTCCTGGAAATGCCCCGGGGACCCAGCAGACTCGGGAGCAGCCCAAGGACAGACGTCCCGTCCCACTCCCAGGGCAGCCAGGTCTCTGCCGGGAAGAGGCCACCCCTGCCTGGGTTCACCCGCCTCTGGGCCGGTTTCCACGGATCTGCCCCCACGGCGGTGGGCCACTCACCTTCCCTGGGCCTGGTCGTCCCGGGCCAGGAGTCTGCGCGCGCCCTGAGGGGCGCACCCCAGCCGCGGGGCTGGCAGGCAGCCTAACGGAGGTCGCGTGCAAAGCTGGGGCCCCCGCAGAGCGGCGTCCTCAGCCCCGGGAGCCGCCCGCCCGCAGGGGAAGGGGTGCGCGGCCTCGCTCACCTCTGGGCCGTGGTGGTGATGGCGTCAATGACCTCCATGATGCGGTGCAGGGCCGAGTCTGTGCCGATGGTCATGTCGGTGCCGCAGAAGTCGTTGTCGATGGAGCCCACCAGCCCCACGATGCTCAGGTGTGAGTACGCGTGCGCCATGCTCTCCGAGATCTTGCCTGTGCAGGCGGCCAGCCCTGAGGCCCCGCCGGCTGTCCCGGCCCCTCGGCACCCACGCCCAGCCCCCCAGCCGCGGGCCCCCCGCAGGTCCCCCACCCAGGCCCCGGGTCCTGCCGCAGGGGTGCGGCGGCAAACCGCGGAGGCCGGGCCTGAGAGGCCTCCCGGGGAGGCCGGGAGAGGGCACCCCTGCTCTCCGGGTCCCCGGCGGGCTGAACACAACTCCAGGAAGTCAGTGTCGGACTGGCAACCTTGGGACTCCGTGTCCCCAAGCTGACGAGGTCCAGAACCCGCGTCCGGGAGTTGGTTACAGACAAGCCTTGTCCACACTGCACAGGGTGTCCCCGGGAACTGCCGTCGGCCCCCAGGGGCACGGACACTGCCTGCGGGTCCCCGTCGCTGCATCCCCAGAGGCCTTGGGCTCACACATGAACGTCCTCGCTACCGGCCGGACCCGCCCAGCACCCCGGGAGCCGGCCAGGGACGCCCCGTCCTTGAGCCACTCCAGGCCTGCTGCTCCCTGCCAGCGGCCAGTCACGTTCCGTGTCCTCGCGGCCCCGTGGCCTCGTCCCGCCTGTTCCCGCCGCCCCAGTCGCCCGTGCCGGGCCCCAGACCCACCTGTTGCCACCAACTCCTCGAGCAGGCTGCCCCACTCGCTGCGGAAGATGTTGGCGCCCGTGAGGCTGCCGTCCCCGCCGATGACGCACAGGTTGGTGATGCCGCGCTGCACGAGGTTGTAGGCCGCCGCCAGCCGCCCCTCCCGAGTGGTGAAGGCCTTGCAGCGCGCGCTGCCGATGATGGTGCCGCCCTGCACGGGACGACACGGGACGCTGGGGTGCACAGGGACACCGGGGGGACCCCGGGACGGGCAGCGAGGGCTGCTGGGCCTCACAGAACCAGGTGAGACGGAGGAGTCCAAGGCTTCTCTGGAAGCCTGGGCGGGGACCCCACCTCCCGGGGCAGTTCTTGCGCTCACGAGAAGAAAGCCACACACCAGGCTCTGAGCATTCAAACAAGGTGGTGAAGAGAGAAGGCTCTGAGATCTGACACGCATGCGTGCACACAGAGACACACACAGACACACACACATGTGCACATAGACGTGCACACACACGAGATGTGCACACACACAGATGCATAGGCATCCACAGAGACATGCACACACACGTGCACACAGAGACAGACGTGCACATAGACACACGAGCACAGACGCACATGCATATGCACGTGCACACACAGACGCGCGCGCACACAGGCACACATACAGATGCATAGGCGTGCACAGAGACGCCCACACACATGCACGCAGAGATGTGCACACGCACAGGTGTGCACACACAGGTGTGCACATAGACACACATGCACACAGACACGCACACGTGTGCACACGGCAGCCACGAGCGCGGGGAGCTCTGTGAGCCACAAGAGCACGCCTTCCTCAGCGCGGCCCCGGCCGGCTTGGGTCCGGGGCTCCCCCGGGATGTGCCTCAGGGCACGCACCTGCAAGCCCACTGTTGCAGCCGGACCCGGAGAGCAGAGGGCCCTGTGTCCCCCCACGCGGCTCGTGAGACCCGCCAGGCTGGGCCCCGGGCCCCAGACTTACAGGGGCTGGCGCGGCGGCACCGCCCTGGAGGCTGAGACCAAATCCTCTGTCCTCTGGGCCAGAGACGGGGACGGCAGAGCGCCTCCCAGCGCCCCCCCTGGAAACGCTGCGCTTTCCTCCCAGGAGCCCCTCCAGCCCCCTCTGCCCGTCTGCCCCCGTCTGCCCCTCCTGCCCCCTC
>JAPYYJ010002390.1:0-12900 GCA_028533885.1 Nasua narica | reverse complement strand
AGCAGAGAGAGTCAATTATCTTATGGTCTCACGTGTGGAGCATAAAGAAAATCATGGAGGGCATTGTGAGAAGGAAGGAAAGGGTGAACGGGGGGAAATCGGAGGGATTGATGAACCAGGAGAGACTGTGAACTCTGAGCAACAAACTGAGGGTTTTGGAGGGGAGGGGTTGGGTTGACCGAGCCTGGTGGTGGGTATTAAGGAGGGCATGTATTGCATGGAGCACTGCGTGTGGTGCATGAACAATCAATCTTGTAACACTGAAAAAATAAAATAAACATATTTAAGTTTAAAAAAATAAATAAAATAAAATAAAATAAATACATAGATAGATAGGTGATAAAGAGGTGAATAAGTGAAAATTAAGCTATTATTGTGGGCCCTTCCCCAATATGACCAGTGTCCCTGTAAGAAGAGGACTGGGACACAGATGACATAGATGGAGGAACAACCAGATGAAGACACAGAGAGAGGGCAGCTGTTTGCCAGTCAAAGAGAGGCCTTGGAAGAAACTAAAGCTGCTGACACCTTATTCCTGGATTTCCGGCCTCCAGAACTGTGAGAAAATACACTTCTGTTGTTTCCACTACCCAATCTGTGGTATTTTGTTATGGCGGCCCTAGCAGACTAATAAACCATCCTACGACCCCTTTCAGCAACTGCCTACTTCCAGTCTCTTCCTCCACATAACTAAGGTTTCTGACAAGGGCTTCCTTTGACCCTTGCCACACGCCACTGAAACAGCCTCAGATAAAATGTCACCACCTGTTTGTCGTTGCCCACTGCACTCTCTCCTTAAACTCTCTCCTGCTCTGGCTTCCAGGGGGCCATTTCTTCCTGGCAGCCCACTTCCTACCTCCATCACTCCTTATTCTTAGTGGCCTCTCCTTCCTCCACTCATCACAAAGCAATGTTCACCAGAGTTCAATCACCCACCTTCCTCTCTCCTCATTCCACCCTCCAAGAAATCTTAACATCTTCAGCCAGATGCCAGCAATCCCTTCACCGGACCTCAGGCCCTGGATTGTCTCTGAGCTCCAGGCCCTGTACTTCAGCGGTCTGCCAAGCCTCACTCACTGCCCTGAGGCCCCTTAATCCAAACAGAACCCACCCCTTCGGGCCTGTATGTGCCAGCCACTCCCCGACCTCTCACAGGAACCGGGGAGCCCTCCCACACTCCAACTATCATTGTTCTCAATGTCTACTGTCAGAAAAGAAATATTCAAAATATGGAAAAGGTTCTATGTACAAAAATGCTCATCACTGTATTATTCACAACAGCAAAATGGTAGGGGCAACCCAAATGCCCAAGTGGAAGAAATGTGTGAGGCCATTATGGTACTCAGTGGAATAATACACAACTATAAAATCTATTTCAAAAACTGGGCAGCAATACAGATCTTAAAACATCTTAAAACATCCACACAAAAAGCGTGAAAAGGAATATTCAGAAATGACCATAGTTGACAGTTCCTCCATTTTCCAAACTTTCTGGAATGTTCTTAAGATGATTCTCTAGTACACAATGTCCAAACAAGAGTTCTAGCCATCTTGGGCTTTCCGAATTGCTTGGCTGAAGGAGAAATGGGAGGTTTACTATAGAAATGCCTTCAGCTGTCACTCCACCTCCATTCCCCACTACATCTGTTGCAACATCCAATGCAAACTCCTCCCATTAAATGAATTTCCCTTTCAATCCTACTATATGTGTAGCCCTCAGCATGAGATCCTACAAAAATTGATTAATTCTTTCAAGAAATCCAACCAGACATATAAACAGCTGTACGACTGTGAAAGTGAGCTCCCAACATCTGCCACGGCTATTAAGTGTTCTAGTAAGAAAACATCATCACACGCAAGCTGCTGCCGGGACAGCAAATGTCAAGCTAGAAGCTAAATCATAGATGGTGAGGCCAACTCCATAGCAAACGTCTGCCAGCCCGTCTGCCAGGTAAAGAGGGGCATTTTCTCCACCCAAAGAGGAAAGACATTGACAACTCTTCCATCCGAAAGTCCATGAGATAGAAAACTGGTCGCTCCCAGAGGACATCAACTGGTTCGTTTCCTTCAACATTTTACCTACCCCTTTTTGTTTGTTTTCCACACTGGCGACAAATGGCAAGTATTAAGATGGGGCTGACAGTTCTACCTTTATTTCTTCAACCCTCACGACCCTATCCTTGGATGCCTCATACCAACAAACTCAACAGATTTCTTCTCCTCCATTTTTGGTGTAAACGAAATGAAACAGGCAACAGCCGTAAACATCATGCCTGCACCTCGGAGTGTCTGTGCTAAAACCCGGTGCACATCATCGGTATACTTACACACATACCTTCCAAGACTGCGGCCTTACTCACAAGTAGTACATACAGCATTTCTGATTCAAAGGATCCCTACGATGAATCCTGCTGAAAAATAAATACGAGCTCCTAGTTATACCCATTGCACAAAGCTAGGTTTTACTGCAATTGTGCTAGCCTTCCTCACTGCACAGAAAGAATACTCATAAGTATTTATGTTACATTCAAATTGGGCATTCGTGGTTAGAGATGAAAACATTATAAACTGTGAAATAAGGTATAGAAAGGCATCCTCTCATTTAAATCCCCTCAACTAGATTTCACATCCAATTGTGAAATGTCCCTGCAATCGGCAATATTTCTCAAGGAAAATAGCTCTTCCACTCAGGCCAGGCACCACCGCTGTCATATCCTCTTTGAAATCTGTGTCAGTGTTATTTTGAGATACTTAGAGGATGCCACTGCTTAAGGATAAATTCCTGCCGATAAAACAAACTTAGCAGGAAAGCCCGTATCTCCACTCACAATTATACCAGAGCGCATGAAAGGAAAGCTGGAAAGCTCACTGAACTTTTTAAAAAGTAATTAAAATCAACAGGCTTTTAAGGAAATGTGTCAGATTTGGCAATGTTTTCTTTGCAAAAATGCATTTTGGTAATTTTCCAGAATTCTGTTCTTCCAGTTTGGAAAACGCTTAAAAATTCTGACACATAATGAAATGGGAACAATACAGATCACCCTAAGCAAAACAGGGAAAGGGGAAAAATTTAACTTCAGCATTCCCTCAATCTTCCCTTGCTCTCAGTCTCCCAATTCCCCAAGATTCCTGGTGCTTTCAGGAGGCACAGAACCGCCCTCCCCCAAGAGCTTAGAGAGTCAGTAAGTAAATCAGTCAAGCAATTAATTAATTATAGGTGTGAGTAAACAAAAGGCAGCTCAATTAAGATTTCTGAGGGCAAAAAGTTATTTAGCTTTACAATTAACAATAAGAAAATTTACTCTTTGAATTAGAGAAATATATGCATCATTTTTGCAGGACAGCAAGGAAAAGAGAAAGATGGGGGATTAAAAGGAACAATATCCAAGGGAGAGGGGAGTAAGAGGAGCCCAAAAGAGAGTTAAGTAACAGATGGCTGGAGGCCCACTCAAGGAGCGCCAGAAGGAACAAAAAAGGAAAATAATGACAGAAAAAGAAAGAAAGAATAAAGGGTTTCACAAGGAACCGCATCCCCTTACCATCTAATGTTTTGGGATAACTCTACCAAAGACTTTTAATAAATACCATTGTGTTTCTGCAACAGTAAGCATTAACGGGAAAGTACTCAACCGCCCCGTGTAAATGTAATCCGAGCAGGCAGAACCCAGGCGTCCCCCTCTTCAGCCCCACCTCAGTGAACCCCTAGGGCAACTGCCAGCCTGGCCTTCTTTCATAAGATTTTATCGTATTATTATTTGTGCAGAAGTTACATAACAGATTGTAGAATATGTGTAAAATCAGACGGGTAACAGCAAGTCACCACAGTCTACCCCACTAACACGATCACTGTTAACATTTTGGTGTATTTCTTTGCCACCCGGATTCCGAAATCTTTTTCAGGAGTAACCAGAGTCCCGTATCAAATCATAAATTATACGCGCTGCTTGGATTCAAACGAATCTGAGTGTCTGGCCGGGAGGAGGAAGAAGCCCAGGAATCCATTTTCAGGAAGGACCAAGGAGGAGTAACATTTACGTGGAGTGTATGCTGACACTCTTCGAGATACATACACATTAATACACTGAATCCTTACCCCAAAAGAAGGCTCTGTTACGACCCACCTTTTGCAGATAAGAAAACAGGAGGCAAACTAAGCTACATGCCCCAAGTCATGGACTACCCAGCAGAAGAGTCAAGTCTCCAAACCAACACTTGCCCAGAGCCAGCCTATAACCCTACACCACACCGCCGGGCTCCATCACACTCCGCCCGGGGTGCAAAGCCTCAGTGACCAAAGGGCCATTATTCCAGTGGAGGGAGGTGTGTGTAAGTCCCACCAGGTCCCTCCGCTACCCCCGAAGCCTTGTGTGTATTTGGAGAAGGGGCCAGAGAGAGGGGGGCAAGGGCTTAGCCACTGAAAGAGCCAAAGGTGCCCCTGCTCAAGACACCTCCCAATAACGACAGACAGGGCCTCTCCGGACTCAGCAAGGCCCCAGTCTGAGCGGATCCCGATGGGTCTAGCAGAAGCCAGGGCGTGTGGTAATGGTGGCACTCAGATAGCGGGGGTCGGGGATGGAGGATGGAGTGTAGCCCAGTTCAAGCCACATCACAGAGGTAGTAGCTCTCTTAACTCGAGCAGTTTCATTGAAGGAGGAAGGGGAACATCCTGATCAAAAATAAATATTTTTATGTCTTCGTAATTTACACATTATGTAATACCACTATGATGATGATTTACTAAGAGGCAAAAACTTGATTTAAGTCGTTGATTACGAAAATTTCCCTCCATCTACCATTCTCAACAGAGCCCCACCTCAGGGCTTCTGAGCTGGGTTTTCACTGCCTGGAAAGCTCTTCAGGCTTCTCTTCGTCCCACACCAACTCATCCCCCGGGGGGCTGCACGAATGTCCCTGTCCTCGGACAGGCCCTCCCTGTACCCGCAATCTACTGTTGCCTCTCATCACTTTTCTTATACTCAGAGCTCCCTGTCCTTTTTCTCTGCAGCACCCATCACAATTCATAAATACGTCATAAATATCTGTGTTCATTTCTGCAATGTCTCTCCCCTCCTTACACAGCAGGAGAGCGGAAACTACATCTACTCTATCACCATTAAAGACTCAGCACCTAGTATAGTATCTGGCACATACTAGGCACTCAGACATCGGATGAAGGAATAAACCCATACACTAGAGAACTAAAAAGTCACCTCTCTTTACTTCTAAAAGTATTACAGTAATTTTATTTATTTTTTTAAAGGGAGAGCTTTTATTTTATTCTTTAAAGTTTATTATTATTTTTTTAAGTAATCTCTACACCCAACATGGGGCTTGAACCCACAGCCCTGAGATCAAGAGTCTTATGCTCTTCTCAGTCAGCAGCCTGGCTGGTGTCCCTACAGTAATTTTAAAAATAGAGTGAACTGTGACATTTCCACTACAGGTTGGTATTTTGTGCTCTATTAGATAAGCCACCCAACTTCGGGCTCTAAGAACAAACACGAGTTTAAATGTAAACTTGATCAGCCAAGAACCATTTATAAACAAATACAAAATCAACACCATTTCTGCACACCAGTCAGAAATATGACACGCAATTCCCATGACCATTCACAATGACCACAAAAACCATAAAGCACCTTGGCACAAATCTAACAGAAGATGCAAAAGAGTTTTACATGTAAGATTATAAAATTTCAATGAAGGACATAAAAGACATAGATAAATAGAGAGGTATATCAGTTTGCAGATGGCAAGCCATGAAGCCCCAAAGATGGCAATTCTCTCTGAATACTATCTAAATGCAAATGCAACACCAATAACACAAAATTTAAACACAAAAACAAAAACAAGCCACATGCTTGGATAATATGTACAAGTTTACCCGTGGAGAGAAGAATGCAATGTATGTGTGATAAATCAACAGATACAAATATGGAAAACGTCATTTTTGCGAAATCCAGAAATTTAACTATTACAGGTATGCAATGTTACTTTCAATATTTTGACTGTGTCAAAGATTTTCTCTTTTTTTTTTAAAGCTGTGAAACAATAAATGCTGTAAGTTCAGAAAAGCAAGGGTCTGGAGGAACTTGACAAAGATGGTAACACAACTGGGTTGTGAAGGCCGTGTAGCAGGATGGAGAGGGGCTTCTAAGGGGAAGGAAAGATCCAGGAGAATAAATGAGGAAACAAGCATGAGACACATCTGGGAGTGAACCAAGTGTGGCTCACATCAAACGAATATTCTCATAGAAAGTCAGTTAATAATGGATCTACAAATGGCACCCTGAAGGAACAAGAGCTGTGTGATCGCATAATGGGCCCCACCCAAAGTGGTCCAATGGTCACACGATGGGGACATGTGCATATTATATCTCTGGGATTGTCACAGTCCGCAGTCACAAGAAAAGGCCATGAGAAACCTTTCTGCAAAGAGACTTATTTAAAATGTTGTTTAGCCAACAGCCAAGGATACCTGTTTTCACAGTACACTATCTACTCACTTGATGGGTGTTTTTTTCAACTTACTAACTTTTTATGGAACAACCCACTTTGGAAATTGCTACATTCTTCTAACCCAGCCCTTTAGAGGTCTGAGCCAGAATAGAGGCTTAAGGATTTGGAAATAAAAGGCAACAATCAACCAAACATAACAACTGACCGGATGAATGGATGGGTCACAGAAAATAGAGAAGTAGGTAATGCTTCTGGAATCTCAACCCCAGATGATGATAGGAATGCTTTCAGCACACACAGTGAAGTCAAAAGAGGATCAACTATTAGGTATTGGGCACCAAGCTTGAATTTAGATGGGTTTGGGAGACAGTGAGCTATTCCCCTAGAAGGAAAATTGAGCAAGAAGTTAAGAGACTAAGATCAAGTTCCCTGATCTATCCCCAGCCAACTTTATGAGCCTGAGCAGGTCTCAAATACGATGAAGGGGTTACAGCGGTGACCTTGAGGCTCTTTCAACTTTAATACTCTACCATTCTAAAAATTGGGCACTCGGAAGTCAAAATACCAATACTAGCAAGTTCTACCTTTTTTTTTTTTTTGAAGACTTTATTTATTTGACAGAGAGAGAGAGAAGTCACAAGTAGGCAGAGAGGCAGGCAGAGAGAGAGGGGGAAGCAGGCTCCCTGCTGAGCAGAGAGCCCGATGCGGGGCTCAATCCCAGGACCCTGAGATCATGACCTAAGCCAAAGGCAGAGGCTTTAACCCACTGAGCCACCCAGGCGCCCCACACGTTCTACCTTTAAAGGTGTGAAATGTATAGAATATAGAGTAAAAATAAGTAATTCAAGAATTTGAATATATGAACTTAAATATATCAATGAGAGACTTTTAAGAGATTACGCAATTACAGATGTTTAAGAGATCCATGAAACCTACAAAGAAAACTATGAAGTCTAACTTTGGCCCCCTCCCCCAATGTCACAGAATACTTAGTATTTTGCTGCTGCACAAGGCAGATACCTGAATCTGACCCAATGTGGCAGTTCATACATTTTTCTGAATACCTCTCAACACCCTGAAGATTTCAAGGCAAATGAGAACTTTTTCCTAGATGGCTAACCACATCAGGTAGATCAAATCCGTGGTCAACGTATTAGAACCATGAGCAGAATGCCAACAAGACACTAGCCTTTGTACTGGCCGAAGCCCAGGGTTTATAAAAATTAAGCTTTTCCAGAAAAGCTGAACCACCTGAGTGGTTCAGATAGTTGAGCGTCTGCCTTCGGCTTGGGTCATGATCCCAGGGTCCAGGGATCAAGTCCCGCATCGGGCTCCCTGCTCAATGGAGAGTCTGCTTCTCCCTCTCCCTCTGCCTCTCCCCCTGCTTGTGCTCTCTCTGTCTCGAATGAATAAATAAAATATATTTTTAAAAAATTAAGTTTTTCCTAAGAGCATTTAGGCTGGGATTCTAAAATGAATAAAATCATGACGATCCTTTTGAAGTACCTTCAAGGGAAAAAATGATCAGCTAAGAACTGCAAATAGCATTGCAGGATCTAATAATAAAGAAATTTAAAAAGCAGCATCCCTCAGGGAGGAGAGAGAAGAGGTATTGGAAAGTGCACGCAGGGCTGACAGGGATTCTTTTAATCGAGGTTGAAAAGTTTTTCAAAAAAACCAAGAGTTGTTGTTATTTTGTTTTGTTGTTTTGGTTGCTTTGGTTGAAGGGTATGAAAAATGCTTTCGTGAAACCAGTAGGAAAATGACGGGCACACACACAGTTAACAAAAAAGCCAATAGCTAACAATCTGTTCCATTGTCTCTTCAATTCCATTTTCAAAAATCTCTTTAAGGATGTTGAATTCTTTTTTTTTTAAACAAGTTTAAAACCATGTAAGATACAATCTTGAATTGTATTTTCATTTTCACATGGCAAAATGAAGCCATCCGTGCCATTTCCAAGGCTCCTGAGTCCACGCAGGATCGGTGGGAAAGTCCCTGGAAGGCACAGACCTGGTTTCCTCTTGGCCTCTCAAGCTATCAAGGAAAGCCAGGCACCTGGTATTTTTAGAAGCTCAGCGTTATTTGTCTGATCCACAAAGGAAGAATGTCAATTTTCCCTTTTCTCTAGACTTCGACTTCTAAAACTGCGTGTCTTGGAGGAATATAAATTCCATACCAACCCTCTTCTTCCCCGCCTTGTCCAGAGTCTTACCCCCTAAGTCCCGGCTCTGCAGTGGTGCTCGAGCCATTTCATTCATGCCCATCAGACCCCGAACTCCAGCTGGATGCCCAGTGGCGTGCATGCTGCTCTTGGGCAGACTGGAGACCAGAGGACCAAACAAAGCCCCTGGAAACTCCCAGAGGGCCATCTAAGTCCTGCAGATAAGGAAGTGTTGGGAGAGGGTAAGAAAGATCACCAAGCTGGCAAGCTGGCTCCTCACCAGCGGGCTGAGCCTTGTTCACAAAGTCACCCTCATCTGGGGGAGAATGAGGCACGATGGGAGCACGGGGCACGGGGCCCAGAAAAGGAGAAACTGAGAAGCATTTCAACCAACCCGTCCAGCTCCAGTCTGGCCAAGGACACCCACAGGAACCCTGACTCCAGGTGACCAAGGAAGAAAGCCAGGAGGGAGGCTCTCCCTCCGACTCCTTAAAACAACCTCAAGAGTGCCCCCAAAGCTTCAAAGAACACCGCACCCCAAGGCAACACGTTGTTCTGGAAAGCACACAGTCTGGGCCTTAATCTCTACCAGCCCTGGGAAAATTACTCAGTTCCCTCATCCACAAATACTTCCTACTGAAGGACGGCAATGAGGATGAAACAAACAAGCTACAGAAAATACCCAGGGGGCGCCTGGGTGGCTCAGTGGTTATGATTCAGACTTGTGATCTCAGCTCAGGTCTTGCTCTCAGAATCAGGAGTTCGAGCTCCACACTGGGCTCCACACGGGGTGTGGAGCCTACCTTAAAAAAAAGGAAAACAAAGTACCCAGGATGAGACCTGACACAGAGAAAGCACCGAACATTTCACCGACAATAGCATGAACATCATATAAAACATGAATGATTCATTCTTTGGGGACTTGGCATTTCTTGTCCACAAGGCAAATACGGCTGAAGTCTGTGAGCAGCCTTAGCGGGACTGAACACAGGAGGATGCTGGCAGGTGGAGAGGGAAGGAAGCGGGAGGCACCAAGGACCTCGCCCTTGCCAGAGTCCACCACGTGACTCGGCACCTTCTCCCCTGGAATGGCACTTTGTACGTCCTCAGGATCCAAAAGAGGACCCCCCAAGCTCTCCTCCAGGATGCTGCTTCCTAACCTCCCAACGAACCCAACCTTCAAGAGGCGGGTGTTCGGAGACCTGACCCCTTCCATGCCACCAGAGGTTGGAGGAAATGAAAGCACCAAGGACAAAGAAGGAGCGGCACTGTGCTCAGTCTCCTCCCACTCTTGCTTTTGTCTGTTTTCAGCTTTTGTCTGGGAAGCCAGTGTTGGCATGGCCTTGGTCACCACAGCTGTCACAGTCATTTTCTTCATTTCCCTAACATCCACTCCGGGCACGGTGGCCGGCCCGGCTGTGTCCTTTGAGGCACAATGGATTTCCTTTATTGCTTTTTAATGCATGGCCTCCCATCAACCATGTGCTTAATAAAATATGAATGGATGAAAAAGGTACTGACAACGGAAAAGAACCCAGAAAAGGTTACGGGAGCGAGATGCTGTGGTTCACCCTTCATCTCGCTCAGCAGACAAGCCGGAAGGGGTTCCCTGATAGAGCTCAGCAGACCACGGGTCTGCCTCCCTCCACATACCCGGTGAAGGGGAATTTAATAACAAGAGACAGAAGTTACTACACCCACACCACAGTCCCTGAAGACCCTAAATGATGTCCTATCATTTCAAAGAATTAAACAAGATAGAACTTTCAGTCTTTATAGTCTTATCTTAGAAACAAACAAAATAAAACACCAATATTGACTTTTCCATTTGCCCAGGAGCATTCTGAGAACTCCATACCCAATCGATGATGCCAAGTGTTAAAATCCAGTCCACTCCTGCACTCAGTGGTTGCTAGTGTGTCAAGGTCAGGTGTCTCGTGCCCATGACCACCCTTCAGGCCACCCCAAGGATGGGATACCACTTCCATTCCCTTTTCACACAGACACCTAAGCTCACTTCCCCTCTGGGGAAATGATGAGCCCGGAAATTCCATGGAATATGTGTTCCCATGAGCCCAGAAAGCTGATGTTCTCAGAGGTATTGTAAAGAAAGACCCTTGACACTTCCCTAAGGAAGAATGTCTTCTGTAAAAGGCGACTGCCAGGACCAAAAGCATGTGCTGGGAAAATCCACGGCCTGCTGCTGCGTATGTTTCCAATTCTGATGTCCCACTTCCTCTTTATAATCACATTCCTTCCCTCCTTGTTTCTCCTCTAAAAGGACACTCTGGCATTGGGTCTCCAAAGTGTGCTGCTCTATGAAAGGCTATAAGATAAAAGGAGCTAAAATGGATTTCAATAAATATAAAATGCTTAAACACTATGGAAGATCTATTCCATTCCACCGCTTTTAAATGTTTCCAAAAAAGAACTTATTTTTAAATGCTGGCAGCCTAACTTCTTAAAAATAAAGTTTCCTTTACTTGAAGCTTATTCACATAGGCTATCACACAGCATAAAGCTTTTTAGCAAACTCGCTTTTACGAGCTGTGATGTCACTAATTGGGCCTTCCAAACCTCTCTCACAGGGATTTCTCGCCCTCTGTTTTTGTTTTTTTTTTTTAAGATTTTATTTATTTATTTGACAGAGAGAGAGAGAGAGAGAACTCAGCAGGGGGAAGGGCAAAGGGAGAGGGAGAAGTAGACTCCCCGCTGAGCAGGGAGCCTGCCAAGGGGCTCGATCCCAGGACCCCGGGATCATGACTTGAACTGAAGGCAGATGCTTAGCCAACTGAGCCACTTAGGTGCCCCTACAGATTTCTGAAAGGATCAATTAATATATGGGAAAGTGATAAGAAATTTGCAAAAGACTAATCAAATAGGTATTCAAGCTATTGTTATTCCAGTTTTTTAAAGATATCATACCCTACAGTGTTTATTTAACAAGAATATGGACTTCGGAATCAGAGATGGGAGTTCAAATTTCGCTTCCACCACTTGCTAGTTACCTACACAAGTAGGGTGTAAGAAGCAAGCTAGTAAACTCCCTGGGCCTCCTTTCAACCGTAAAATGGGTATAATACTCACTTTAGCAAGTTGTGAGGATTCACAGAATAAGGTGTGCAAACCCCATTAAACATGGTAAACACTTACGAAATGATAGTGACAATTATTGTTAGGCTATTTAACGAAAATCCAAATATCCAGCTATTAAAATTAAGAGAAGGGAGGGGGAAGAGGGGAGAATCTCACCCAAAGCGGGGACAAATGCTAAAAACATGGATCCCAAGCTCTGAGGATCCCTTCTTCCCCAAACCACTCCTACCCCCACTCCTTCCCCACGGAAGTCAGAAGCTCCTCCTTGCTTTGCATAACTGTTCAGCAATCCAGGAGAGAGAGTCTTTAACACCAGGCTTGACAAAGTGATGATTCATCTCAACCCACGAAGGGGGTGCAGCCAGCCTCACCACACAATGGGAGATCCATGGGGAGCGCCTTTGGCCAGAGGCAAGCTATGTAAGCGAGCCCCCCCACCCCGGAGTCTCCAGCAGCAGTGAACACAGTCTCAGGCTTCCTTGTTGTTAATATATATTCCAATGAGTAGTTGGGAGGAATCCAACTGTGCCATATTTTACAAAGCAATTCCCAACATAAATGAAAAGTCCAAAATGGCAACAACAACAATAGCGAAGAAGTCTCCCTCTGTTCCCTCTGCGTGCTGCCTGTGGCACCGTGTTTTGCCAGGCAGTGTGTCAGTTATAACAACAAACAGCTTGATGGCTGGACAACATCCCACTTGAACTTCATAGCACAATGGCTCCTGAGGACAAGTCCCACTGCTTCTGAGCCTGGCCTGAAAATGGGACCGCATCTCCCACGAAAAAGACACACCCTCAGCAGCAGCTCAAACAGCTCTTTTCCATTACCACTTCTTGGGGAAGAAACATTTTTTCCCCCTGGAGTAAGCTCCTAATTCCCCTGGCTAAGGTTAAGAGGCTTTCAAACTTGGTTGTCTTAAATTGAATGCCTAGTGGGGTGGTTTAAACCATGGGTCCTCAGAGTTGTCAAAGAGGCAGCGCTGGGGTCACCTGCCATTCCTGGATGTCTCCTCAATTATCACCACAGCAATTCTAACCTTTGGCCCCACTTTGGGATGCTTCCACCAGGGTCCCACAGGCACAAACCATAGGCCTGGAAATGTCAGCCTCCTCCCCAAACAGTTTCGCTTAGAATACCCCATTCAAAAACACTCATCATTCAATGCCCCCTGGCTCCCT
>JAPYYJ010002389.1:0-12900 GCA_028533885.1 Nasua narica | reverse complement strand
TTTGGAGACATGTCCTGAAAGAAGTTGCTGTGGCTAATGTCATAGAGGTTAGTGCCTATGTTCTTCTTTAGGGTTTTGATAGATTCCTGCCTCATGTTGAGGTCTTTTATCCATTTTGAGTTTATATTCGTGTATGGTATAAGAGAATGGTCAAGTTTCATTCTTCTACATACAGCTGTCCAGTTTCCCCAGCACTATTTATTGAAGAGACTGTCTTTTTTCCACTGGATATTTTTGCCTGTTTTGTCAAAGATTATTTGACCATAGAATTGCAGGTCCGTCTCTGGGCTCTCTATTCTGTTCCACTGGTCTATGTGTCTGTTTTTGTGCCAGTACCAAGCTGTCTTGGTGATCACAGCTTTGTAGTAAAGTTTGAAATCAGGCAATGCGATGCCCCCAGCTTTGTTTTTCTTTTTCAACATTTCCTTAGCAATTCAGGGTCTTTTCTGGTTCCATACGTATTTTAGGATTGTTTGTTTCAGCTCTGAAAAAAAGTGGTGGAATTTTGATCTGGATGGCATTCAAAGTATAGATTGCTCTTGGCAGTATAGACATTTTAACAATGTTTATTGTTACTTTCTAACAAACTTAACTACAGACCCAAGGCATGAGCCAGCAATCTCACTCCTACTCCTGGAATGAAAATATATATCCATCAAGAAGCTAATAATGTTCATAGCAGCTTTAGTCAGAAGCTGAAAATAGCTGAAATGTCCATCAACCAAGAATGAGGAATCATAATAACAGTGACCTGTGCTATATTTATGCAATGGAATGCTACTGGGCATTAGAAAAAACAAATTATTTTTTTAAAGATTTTATTTATTTATCTGACAGAGAGATCACAAGTAGGCAAAGAGGCAGGCAGAGAGAGAAGGTGAAGCAGGCTCCCCGCTGAGCAGAGTGCCCGATGTGGGGCTCGATCCCAGGACCCTGAGATCATGACCTGAGCCAAAGGCAGAGGCTTTTACCCACTGAGCCACCCAGGCACCAATGGAAAGAACAAATTATTAATACAGGCAACAATGTGGAAGAATCACAAAAACATATGTCAAGTGAAACAATCTGAACATATTTTATTCACATAAATTTTAAAAAAGGAAGACAAGACTAATCTGTGGTTATGGAAGTCATCTTGGGGGGAGAGGCAGGAGGGAGTTTCCCAGGGATGGAAATGTTCTGTGTCTTGATTTGGGTTCTTGTTACATGGCTGTTTATCAATTTGTCAAAATTCTTCAAGCTTAATGTGTAAGGCGAATGCATTAAACCTAATAAAGTAATGTCATCATTAAAAAAAATTTTAGAAGGCAAAACAAAACACAATTAAACAAGGAATTTGGCAATAAGGGGAATACATTTTCACCCAATCATCTTGAAGATGTGATATGGCAAGACTCAAGAGATGAGAAAAAAGTGGATAGTATAGTAGAAATAAAGTGACTTTAAGAAGAAAGGGAAGGAAAGAGAAGGAAGAGAAGGGAAGGAGGAAAGAGGAAGTTTTGAAGCCATCAGAATTCCAAAATAAAATGAAAAAGTAAATGAAAGTGACCCCAAATCACATGCTATTGACCATTTGAAACAATGCAGAATTACATAAAAAGTGACACCACTTCCCTTTTCCCATTCCCACGTCATTCTCCAGGATAATCAGAGAGATGTGGTTTGCATGCTTTTTCTAGGCACATAAATATATACACACAGAAATACCTAGGTAGCTTAGTTCTTTTACAAAAATAGGATCATGGTCTACACACAATACCGTAATTGTCCATCAATGTTATACAGTGAGATACTAATAAAAAATAAAATAAAAGCAAACCAAATCCCTAGTCTGGTAAGGTCTTTGTGAACATGACAGAATTTATAAATCTCTTGGTGAAACATAGAACAGTTCACACAGTAGGTAAAAAATGGGTTTAATATTAGACAAACCTGTATCAAGGCAACCTCACTACCCCTCTCCTTCTTCTGTCACCCCCCTCACTTCTCGTTTTGCTCCCTGCTACCAAATTTCATGTTTATTGTTCAGAAGCAGAACTACTTAGATATATGTCCTATGTTTCCATCCTGCTAATCAGTATTCTTAGGGTCTTACTTTCCATCCCAATTTGCTTATCAAGGGAATGTCTTTGAAGACACCTCCCAAATGAATTGTAGGGCCTGGTATAACAATCTTTTCACACCTCCACTTATGCACCTGTAAAATATGTATGTTTTCAGATAATAAGCCCAATTAAGTCAGTGGAAATCTTTAGAAGAGAATATAGGAGATGGAAGATAACTTACATTATGTGTCTTCTTTGTGTCAAGCACTGTCCTAGGCATTCTGATTAGTGAGTTTGGTCCGGCAAACACATTTTGAGCACTGTCTAAGCACCATCTAAGCACATATCTAAGATAAGCAGATAGAAATGGAAAGTCACATCCCTGTGCTTGAGAAGTGACACCCTGTTGAGAGCAACAGGCCCTTAAACAATTTCTACATAACAAGGGGAATGTTATTACAGGGAAGGGGCAGGTTTAGGGCTGCATTCCTGGAGGAGACAAAGCCTGAGTTGAAAGCACTGAATGATGAAGAAGAGAGCTAGTCGTGTATACAATTTTTCAATTTACATCTCTGTAGCATAACTTCCATTGTGCCTCTTGAGCAAATCAGCTGATGCTTTCTAGCTGGTAGAGCTTTCCACAGATATAGATAGATTTCCTAGGAAACGTGGAGATGGGGAGATTACTCTATGCTACCTGTCACCCACGTCAGAGCTGAGTGAGCAGGCATGAACTCACCTATCCTCAAAGCAAGAGTTTCTCCAGACTAGCTATAAAAGTAAGTGAACACCTCCTCAAGTGACTCATTTTCTCTTTCCTGTTGATAGGACTGGTTGTTGCAGGGCTTGCCTTCAGTTGTGTTCATGGTCAATATTTCTGTCAAATACAAAAGGATTAAGTCCAAGACTAAAAATTTGCACCCTAAAGGAGGCAAGGAGGAACTCTTCCACGTTTTTATTTAATAATAAGAATTTATGCTGTTTTCTTAAGATTTAGAATTGGAAAAAATTTCAAGACTTGCCTTCTTGTTATAGTCATTTCATGTTTTTCTCAAATCCCTCTACCAGACTTCATTTTTCACATTCCCCTAAAGCATTTTTCTTTGATCTCGTTCTCAGACTGACCCTTCCATTAGGTACTCCCCACCTGCCTGCCCTTGTCTTTTCTCATGCTGATCTAATAGTATTGAGATGTTTAGATGTCAAAAAATAATTGACCCTTTCAAAAAACTTCCAATAGGCATCAACAATAAAGTAGAAACTGTTCATTAGTTAAAATGGGTAAAATGAGCTGCAGCCATCTCAAAGTTGGAGACGATTTATTCTTGACTTCAAATGAGCATGGAATGCTTTTCCACCTTTTTGTGTCTTCAGTTTCTTTCATGAGTGTTCTGTAGTTCCTCGAGTACAGATCCTTTAACTTTACCTCTTTGGTTAAGTTTATTCCCAGGTATCTTATGGTTCTTGGTGCTACAGTAAATGGAATTGATTCTCTAATTTCCTTTTCCATATTTTCATTGTTAGTGTATAGGAAAGCAACTGATTTCTGGGCATTGATTTTGTATCCTGACACATGACTGAATTGCTGTGTGAGTTCTAGTAGTTTGGGGGTGGAGTCTTTTGGGTTTTCCATATAAAGTATCATGTCATCTGCGAAGAGAGAGAGTTTGACTTCTTCGTTGCCAATTTGAATACCTTTTATTTCTTTCTGTTGTCTGATTGCTGTCACTACGACTTCTAGCACTATGTTGAACAAGAGTGGTGAGAGTGGGCATCCTTGTTGTGAGCCTGATCTCAAAGGGAAGGCTGTCAGCTTTTCCCCATTGAGAATGATATTTGCTGTGGGCTTTTCATAGATAGACTTTATGATGTTGAGGAATGTTCCTTCTATCCCTATACTTTGAAGGGTTTTAATCAGGAATGGATGCTGAATTTTGTCAAATGCTTTTTCTGCATCAATTGAGAGGACCATGTGGTTCTTCTCTCTTCTCTTATTAATTTGTTCTGTCACATGGATTGATTTGCGAATGTTGAACCACCCTTGCATCCCAGGGATAAATCCCACCTGGTCATGATGAATAATCTTTTTAATGTGCTGTTGGATCCTATTAGCTAGGATCTTGTTGAGAATCTTGGCATCCATATTCATCAGGGATATTGGTCTGAAATTCTCCTTTTTGATGGAATGAGGAAGCAGTGAGAAGCTCTACTCTTTGACTCAAAATGGCTTTCTTCGGTCATTTGAAGAGGAAGGCAAAGGGACCACTGCCACCCAAGCTTCAGTTAGGGAAACTAGAGTCAGAAAACTGTGGATAAGGCAAAGATTATTTACTGAAGTATAACAGTATAAATAAAAAAAAAAAAAAGAGGAATGCCACAGAAAAAGGCACAGAGGCATGACCTTGTGTGGATTCCAGGAAATACTGACGGGGGTATTGATGGAGCTCAGACATGAATGGAGTGAGCCCCGGTGACTCTAGTCACCGAAGGGGCTAAGACGGGAAGGTTTTTCCTGCTGTCCTAAAAGTTTGGAGAGAGGTGGGGCTCAGTTTTATTATTTCCTCGTAAATGTAACAACATCGAGTTTGTGTTGTACAAATAGTATTCTGGAAATACACAGACTCAAATGAAAACCTTCTCTTTTTTTTTTTTCTTTAAAGATGAATGTATTTATTTGAAGGGGGCGGAGAGAGAGAGAGAGAGGGAGAGAGAGAGAATCTCAAGCAGGCTGTGCACTGAGCCTGGACCCTGACACAAGGCTCAGTCTTAGGACCCTGAGATCATGATCTGAGCAGAAACCAAGAACCAGAGGCTTAAACGACTGTACCACCCAGGTGCCCCTCAAATGAAAGTTTTCTAACCAGGTAAATTTAATTAGCACCAAACCTTAGAAATGAAATTTTAACTTCACTCCAAACTCTTAATTCCTGTCTGATATTTTAGACCCAAATTGCATTAAAAAGAAAAACGAAAAGTCACTATGAAGCTTATTCTAAACATCAGAATTCGTATTTAACATCAATACCTATCTCTTTATTGTACCACATTCTCTTCTTCAGGGATTATTCTCTTTTTTTCCAAAAGACATGCTTAAGCAGTAATCTCAGTAGCAGACTGTGGACAATAACCTTTCTAAGTTTTTATAATTTTCACTTGTCTTAATTTCATGCACCCCTCCTTCAATGATTGTTTGGGTGGGAATAGAGTTCCAGGTTGAAACTTGTTTCCCTTTGCACTTTATATATTTTATTTATTTGTCTATTTTTTTTATTTCCCTTCCATTTCTATTACTCTGGTATGGTGCTATTCTGATCCTAGTTTTGAAGGTAATTGCTGATTTGCTGTTTTAGGGTTCTCTCTAAATTTCATGTATGATGTGCCTACATATAGAAAAATCCAAATATTTCTGCTCAGTATGCAGCAGCCCTTTTCAGTTCAGATATTTCTTGAGTCCTCTGTGTTCTTATATTGCAAAGTTTTATGTGGGTTCCTTCAATGCCCTCCCTTGGAGCTATCTAATGGGGGAAATTCCGTGTAAGATCTCTTAGCGTCCTCTGAGCCTCTAATCCTTTGTCTCATCTCCTTCTCTTCCCTCTTTCATCTCAAGACTTTAAAATTTTCCTATTGTGACACGAAGCTGGCAGAGTGAGGGTTGGGGGTTGGGAAATCTCCCTGGACATATATTTTGTCAAAACTTTTCTCTCTTGCATCTGGACCAGCGCTTTTGAACTCCAAAGGCTTGGAATTAATATCTTCGTTCTTTGTCGTGTCAGGAAATAATGATGATTTCCACCCAGCTGCCTAAAGGGGAAAAGGCTGTGTTTAACAGGTAGTATAAAAAACAAAATTCATCTGGTAATATCCTTCCACATACAGTTAGGAAACTGAGGCGCAGAGAGGTTCAGGAGCACGCCGGACGTTCCGCAGCAAGTAGGTAACAGAATTAAGACCTGAACCCACACCCATCAGAAGCCAGGCCTTGTGTTCTTTCCCCAAAGCATCACCAGAATGGCAGAGATTCTCTCCGGTACACTTTGTACATCACGGAAACATGACTTTCTCTTGTCCTGCCACGGATCTGTACACAGGCTGGAAAAAGTCGATGGCTAAGCCCGAGTAGCGTTGTAAAAAGAACCTTGAGCTGAGATGAAGAAAGCCCAGCTTCTGATGCCAGCTTCACTCTGGACTATCTGTGTATGGAATCAGTCCTGGTGCTTCTCTGGGCCTCAGGTTCCTCACCAGTAAAGCAAAAGCCCAGGACTTGAGAAATCCCCTTATCCTTCCCAGCCTTAACGTTCTAGTCCATTGAGGTTGAATAATCTCCAACACCTTCGACGTAGTTTAATTTTTTGCTACCTATACCAGAAAAGGAAATGGCGTTGCCTTTTCCAAATAGGCTCTTTTCTTCATTAGACTGTGTGATTCAGGAAACAGAGAAGGCCTGAGGCCAACGTCCAGCTCACCACTGATCGGCATGATGACCCTGACTGAGCGGACTCTCTACTCTCTCGTAACATCAGGTTTCTTCTGTGTGAAATGGGGTATACGTCCCACATCACTCCCCAGGATTTTGTTAGGAGTTCAGGTAATGACTCGGGTGGAAACACTGTATGGTAGATTACTGTATCAGGGTAAGCTATTTTGACATAATTGCCCTGCATTGGGACAAGATTTCAGTGCCTTGTTCCTGAGGAACAAGGAGAAGGAGCTGAAACAGGTATTTGGGGAATGGGGCGCATGCTGAGGGGGATGGGGTTGGTGCCTAAGGGAGGAAACTCTGTACAGACCCCTCAAGCACACCATGGGGGTGCATAACTTCTATCCAGGCCTGATGGCAATCCTTTCCAGAAAGATAGACACATCCTGATTCTCCAGAGTTGAAGTGAGGCATCTTTATAGAAAAGAAGGAGAAATTAAGGAAATTAACAGTGGAACGAGATAGGAAGATTGACAGAAGGGGTGCCTGGGTGGCTCAGTTGGTTAAGCATCTGCCTTCGGCTCAGGTCACGATCCCAGGGTCCTGGGATCCAGCCCTGTGTCGGGCCCCAGCCCTGCATCGGGCTCCCTGCCCAGTGGGCAGCCTGCTTCTCCCTCTCCCTCAGGGAAAGAAGACGGACTTGTAACAGATTACAGGATGTTGTCAGTTTTGATAAGGTGGGATGGAAAGGAAAGACTATTTACAAACCGGGAGGGGTTCTTCTGGCTATTTGATTCATTCTCAAGCCTTCTCTCATGCATTCACTTTGAGTACAGATAAGACTTTTATGAATGGGTTATTATTTGAAGCAGTACTATTGCTCTATGATTAAAACAAAGGTCATATAATTCCGGAAGCAAGAAGATATAAGAACTCAAGAAACTGCCTGGGATCTCTCAGGACACCAAAGAAGGCAGGGGTCCTCAAAGCCTTGAGGGCTGATCAGGTAATCTTCCACCCACAGTTGAGGGAAGAAGGCTTTTTTGAACATCTGTTTTCATCTATCAGCTTTTCACTGGGCCAGAAATGACAAGCTCTGGGTCTAATGATGTTAGTCATGCTTTGTGCTGTGCTGTGTTTTTTTAACTTGAACTACTCACTTCTTTCTTCTCTTATTGTAAAGAGTGTTGCTTTTGGTGTCAGCGTCGGGTTAAATCATGGCTGTGAAATCTAGCAGCTGTGAAACTTCGGGAGAGTTCCTTAATCTCAGTGAAGTGTGTGTTTTCCTGTGTAAAATAAGTTAATGATATCTACAAGGCAGCCTAGTTATGATTAGATTAGGTGACATGCAAGCATCCAATGAATGTCAGTTTGTTAAGATCCACTTATGGATCTTTCCAAAAGATGCTGTACCTCCCTTCTCCCAGACAGAGAAGTTGGACAAAGAAGTCCTTGCTGTTTGTGTTTTAAGGGGGTTGGAGGACATTGAACATACCTCTATTGCCTTCTGAAGGGAGGTTCATCAGAGAAGCACAGGGCTGATGCAATGATGTAAAATGTTGGGGGGGGTCCATCATAATCTTCACTGTTTGGTTTCCTTCTTTATTCACTGTGTCGGAGTATTCACATGGACCTGTGTATGGATTGAATCCTCGAATTGTCCAGGGAAGTTTGAATATTGTGTTCCATCGTTGCCCTTAAGCAATCTATTATTTGATAATTAGAATATGTATTCTAAAAAAAAAAATTAGAATATGTATTCTGATTTTTGGATCATAAAGTATGTTCAAGGGAGAATTCAGTGAATTACTCATCTTAATAATTATTTGGGAAAAAATCTTGGACCCAATCATATGCTTACACTAAAATAAACACCAGATGGATGAAAATAAAAGAGAATATGGGTAGATATTTTAATCTTATGTGGATGGTAATTACCCATTTTTCTGATACAACTTCCAAATGTTTAAAGGAGAAGGTAAATATGACAATTTTTGAAATTTTCAGTGTGACAAAAGATATAAAAAAGAAACACAAAGTAGTTTTGTATTAATATTAAAATATTTAATATAAAAATATTAAAAATGTAATATTAATATTTAGGTGTTCATATTAAAATAATAATTAATGAAAGACAACAAATGCACAAAAAATGCCCTACAAATTTCTGAGAAAAAAGTTAACAATCAAACAGAAAAAAAATGCAAAGCTGTAAACCAAAAATTTAACAAAAAAATTTTTAAATTAATCATCATATAAAAAGATCTTCAACTTGTTCTATATTTTGAAAATTTCTTTAAATTACTAATTTAAGAGGTGCCTGGGTAGCTCAGTGGGTTAAGCCTCTGCCTTTGGCATGGGTCCTGATCCCAGGGTCCTGGAATCGAGCCCCGCATCAGGCTCCCTGCTTGGCGGGAGGCCTGTTTCTCCAACTCTTCTGTTCCCCCTGCTTGTGTTCCCTCTCTTGCTGTCTCTCTCTGTCAAATAAATAAATAAAAATTTTAAAAAATTACTAATTTAAGTAATATAATTATGAATATTTAAAAAATACTAACCAATGAGATTCTTCTTATTATGCCAAAATTAGCAAGAAAAAAATGGACAGATTGGGTGTTCCTCGAAGTCCAGGGGAGCCAGCATTGCTGTCTATGTGCTATTACTGGAATGTATGGAACAACCCATTCAGAAGGCATTTTAGCCGAGAGTACCAGTGTGGCAATGTATATGTTCTGTGAAGCCACAGCCCTGTGTACACGCATTTATACTAAAGAGAGAACCAAAACTGCATAATAGTTACGCGAGGGGAAGAAGGTTCATTACAGTCCATCAGTTTCTGAGAAACGAAACCAGGTAACAGAATTCTATGACTCGATTTATATAAGGTGATACACAAACCAATGCATAGACAGATGTACATTGAAAGATGCCCATAAACTATTCACTAAATTGTTTATCTCTGGGAGATAGAATTTACTTCTTATTTTCTAGTTTTCCACGGATCTTTTAATAATTCATGTACTGTCTGGTGATGGGGAGAGATAACGAAATCATTTTCTTTAAGAAAAAAAAAATGTGGTAATCACCTGAGCGTGAAGGAAAGAGAGTTGCCCTAGAGAATCAGGATATCTAGTTGTAGCTGTGTGACAAGGAGCAAACTACTTCATAACCATAGACCTCAGATTCTCTGGCCTGTAAAATGTGGGTATTGGGCCATATATGCACTTTTATTCTAACTTAGACAGATTCACTCCTGGTACTGACTTGATTTAAGTTGACTGTGTAGAAAGTCCATTTCTGCCCAATCTATGCCAAAGCTTGCCGTAGGCGCCCTCTGGTGGTCATTCTGAGACTAGCAGGAGCAGGCTCTTCACAATGGACCAAATGCCTTCCTCCAGACTTCTAAATTCTTCAGCCCAGCACAGTCCTCTGGACCAGAGGCTTGGCAGGTGACACAAATTAAATATTCATAATCTCTACAGTTAGCTTGAGATTCCCTTTATTGTATAATCTGGGTTCGGCTAAAATTCTTTTTTTCCTCCCGATGTGATTTGGCATCTAAATTCCTGGGTCTGTCTCACCCGCTGTGTTCAGGTTGCAGATCCAGGCGAATCCAGGAACTTCGAGGGAAAACTCACAAGGTCTCTGACACCCTTACAGGAGAGGTTTCCGAAGCACTTCAGCTTCCCCGGAGAAGAGGAAGATGGCCCCCCAAAGCTTGCGGCTGTTCCTACTGCTGAGCTGCGTAGTGGGCACTGAAGTCCTGGGTAGTGAGTATCAGTCACTCAGCTGGAAGCGAGCCCACGGCCGGAAGTCACGTGCTACACTGACACAGCGCTCCACTCGCCCCACACGATGTTTAGGTGCTGCAGGCAATAGAAGTCAGAGACGCGAAAGGAGGGTAATGTCACGTGGGGAAAAGCGCAAGGACTGTAGAATCAAACAAATCCAGCCTCGTGTGGTTGTGAGTCATAGCATAATTATCAACTGAATGTTGGTATGATCATTATTTTGCAAGTTTCTGGTGAAGGGTGGAGATAACGTATTTAAAGCACCTGTCACCTAGCAGCCGTAGAGCGAGAGCTAGAATTAGAGCTCCCCAATGTTTGTGCATCGTCTCATTTGAACATCCTGGCAATTTGGGTTTGCAAGGGACTTAGAGCCTCGTTTTAGAGATGGCTCCTACACCCATGTACACCCAGCATCAAGTACCAAGTAACATGTCAACAAACTGAGAATCAGTACCCTAAGATCTTCCAGCAGAGAAAGCCAGGAAGAAAACGGTATGCATGAGCTAAAAATACATATCGTAGAACATCTGAAATGAAATGTGGGCACATCTGGTGTAATGCCTTTGTTCTGTTTACGAAGAAGGTGAGGCCCAAAGGAAGTTGAGACTTGCCCAAGATCACATAGCAAGATTATGTGATATTCTGGCTCCTGGTCCGGGGTGCCTCTCACAGTCCCATGTGGCCTCATGAGGGAAACCATGCCTGAGCATGTATGTAACCTGGGGAATACTTTGGCCGAGGGAAGATGTATTGGGAGGACAAAGAAAGAGAAGCAGTGTTCTTTGGGCCTCATGCTGGCATCCGTGGCTCAAGGTCTGTGGTCCTTGCCTTAGCCCCCTTTGTGTCCAAAGGCTCTCCACCCTCCACCCCATGCCGACTGCCAGCCACCAGTTCTCTCAATCCTTATGGCTGCTTGGGACCTGGGGGATTCAGCCACTTTCTCTGAGCCATGCCAGAGTATGAAAGACTATGGGATGCAGCCCCCAAACCCTCCTTTGGAGCCACCTAACCAGAGAGTTAGCTCCCTGTTGTTTCTGGCTTCCCTGCAGGGACTTGAAATTCACCTAAGCTAAACCTGCTGAGTGAGAAACCGATCACCCTACTCTGGGACTTCACCAAAGCTCTCTGGTTTCTGTCCCTCGGAGGTGGTAGAGCCAGGACACGCCTACTGGTCACTCCATTGTTCCTCCACAGATCCTCCTCCCAGCTGTAGAGACTTTCTGGGGTTGCCGCATAGGAAGATCCAGCTGGATAGGGATCGAGTCCTGCATCAGGCTCCCTGCTCAGCCGGAAGTCTGCTTCTCCCTCTGACCCTCCCCCACCTTGTGCTTTCTCACTCTCTCTCTCTCTCTCTCAAATAAATACATACACTCTTAAAAAAAATAATAAAAGCATAGGAAGTCCCTAGAGATTTATAGGCACGGGATGAAATAGAACAGGAGAATGAGGCAAATAAGGGACAGTGGTGTCATTCCAATGGGGAGAGAGGAAATGCTCGCTGTGTGACAACAGTCTATGGACAGCCTCTAGGGGCAGGAGGAACCCTGTACTCACGTCTAGCCTTGGAGCCCAGCCACAGGGTCACGAAGCCCAAACATACCAGCCTGGCATTCCCTTCCTCATCTAGGCCCCCTGCAATGCCAGTCATCTCCTTGCTTCTTGAACCTTCGGATATGGTGACATGTCCCCCTCACTGAGCAACTGGCAGGAAGAGATTGTGCTTTTCTCCATCACGGTTCCCTTGGCTTCTTCCAGGCCTTGATTCTCCTTCTCCTTCCCACCGTGCTTGTCTGAAAGATCCCCTCTACTTAAGGCAAACTACAGTGCTCACTCTCGCTCTGCACATCTCGCAAGCTTCTGCCGCCATTCCTCTGCTCACACACCCCTTGGCCTAACATGTCCCCTCGCTACTGACTCACAGCCCGGCTCACCCATCTCTGATTCTGTCCAAGTTGCCATCTAACCTGTCCTGTGTCCCTCTGGCCCAAAACACCCCTCTTCCCTTGTAATGCCTAAAAGGGCCAACTTATGCCCCTCGTCCTCTCTGGTGCTGCCTTGAATTATGGCCGTTTGACCTTATGACCAAAGTGGGAATTCTGCCAGTTGGCAGAATATTCAGCCAGAATATTCTGCCATATTCTGCTGAGTATGTGTCTGCTCCAAGTGTGCATTCCATAACCAAGGAGAGAATCACAGGGTGGGTTGGGGTGTCCCACCGGGCCTGGCGAAACTAGCTAAAACTCCATGGTCACCTGAACCTCATAAGGCCCTACTCTGACAGACCAAAGTGATGTTTTGAGTCTCCTGGAATTAGTGTCAGTTCAGAGCCGGTGGCCAGTGATCCCCACAGGATCTGGTTGTATCCTTTTCTCCAATGCACAGTTACCCTTATAAGGGCCATAGTTCCCTTTGGCGAAGGCTGGGAAAGATTGACGGCATGAAGTTTGGGGAGCATGGCAGGATCCTTTCTCAGGGCCCCCAGCCTCCCCGTCATTCTGGAAACTTAGCAGCATGGCGCATAGTTGTTTTTGCCATCCTAACTTGGGATGGCCTCTGATGTCTCTGCAGGCATCCTCATAAGACCCAGCTGTGCTCCTGGATGGTTTTACTACATGTTCAACTGCTACGGATACTTCCGGAAGCCGAGGAG
>JAPYYJ010002388.1:0-12900 GCA_028533885.1 Nasua narica | reverse complement strand
AGTAACTAAAAGGAAATAAAAGGAGGTGTTGTTTATTTATTAATTTGTCTCTTTATCCATGCCTTTTTCTTTATTTTTAAGATTTTATTTATTTATTTGTCAGAAAGAGAGAAAGAACAAGCAGGGAGAGCAGCAGGCAGAGGGAGAAGCAGGCCCCTGCTAAGCAAGGACCTGATGCGGGACTTGATCCCAGGACCCTGGGGTCATGACATGAGCCAAAGGCAGACACTTAATGGATGAGCCACCCCGGCACCTCAATGCCTTTTTTTTCTATCTTTATTCACTCTATTAGTATACTTTGCTTTTCCTTGTAGCAAATCTTTTCTGAGGACTTGCTATGTAATGGGCTCTCTGAAAGTTACTGAGATGCCCTAATACATAACAGTTATACCAAATATTGTGATTGGAACATACTAGTACTAAATATTGTGCTTAGTCAAACTTCCACGACTACTTCGTAAATATCTGTGGTTTCCAATACTGACGTGTGTGCTACTTTCATATTTTAAGATATTCGTGAAGGAGTATAATTCTCTTTTTAATCCAATGTAAAAATGATGTTTTACCTCATCACTTTTTCATTATAAGCATATTCTTAATGATTAGGGAGGAAGCCACTTAATCAAGTAATTGTCCAGCCCCAAGTGTTAGAGAAAATACTATTTTTAATTTAATCTCATGCTTGCACCCATTTAAATTGAAGAAGGACAAACTGATCACATTGATCATCAAAGCCAGGTATAAAGGGGTAAACTACTTATACACATTCATAGATTTATACATATTTCCTGGATGTAGAGTCTTTGGCACTTCTAATATATAATTTACTGTATATTATTGTTCTGGAGATTAAAACATACATAAAACAAAGGTATTAATGTCACCGCTTATAGTGGAATTTTGCAAACAAACTTTCTACAACCATGATCTATTTTTATGGAGTTATAGGGGAGTTAGAAAGTAGGGCATGATTCACTTTACTTTGGAGATTCAGTGGAGTTCTGGGAAAGTTTCTTGGATATTTTGCAAACTTATTTTCAATTTATTTAGTTTCAAATGTTTATTTTACAAATGTATAGGTTGTGTCATAGAAAACTTTTCCCCGAAAAAAACACAGAAATTATTTTCCTGAAAACACAGTACTGCCTTGCATGATGTTAATTAGGTAACATGGAGGAAAATGTACTATTGCCTATTTGTCAAATAATGATAAATCTTCACATCCTATCAGTCTTTTAGAGATACACAATCTACCTGTAAAGTTAAACTATGAGAAGTTCTGTTGGAAAGAATTCTGTTATACCAATGAAGCTAGCATTTACTTAGCTTGAAAATGGGAAACATAAAGAGAGAAAATGAGATAGAGATTCCATCAGCATCAATGAACATTTATGTTCTGTAGAACATAGAGTGTACTACTATTCAATAGGAATCCTGAGATAGCTTTTCAATAGGAGAATGAATTTGTTGAAGATGGTGTTGTATTGTGTCCTCAATGACTAAATGTCATTTCTGAAAAATGTGATTTTTTTCCAAGACCTTTGTTTTAACCTCCAGCATTACATTTTTTTCAAGACAGTTTGATGGACCCTATTCATTGTTATCACTGGGTTATGATCAGAAAAGATAAGAGCAGGCAGGAAGATACATTTCTGGCCATAATGAAAATAAACAGACTCTTATCCACAAAGGTAACTTCCACCCACCCACTTAGAAAGAAAATTTTTCTACCAATGAAAGTAGACTAGATTGAGATTATATGACTCCAGAGTCTCAGGAAAATTCCTGAAAACTCGAGGCATTATGTAATGGCTTAAACATTAAAAAAAAAAAAAATAGTTCAAGTTATCTCAAATTGGATAAACTGCTTTGAGATATATTTTTGAATAGGCAGAAAAATCTGTCACAGACTTAATAAGTTTATCTCTAAAATCCTTTGTTTTATGATACACAGAATGTCACCCTTTCCATAGAACATCTGTGTCTTCCCCCACCCAATGGGGGTGGAAAGACCTCATGCTACCTTTATGGGACTCATTCTCCCCAGGAGAGTTTTCCAAGGATTGACTGGACATGATCATTTAGACTGAAGCATACGTAGATATACAGCGATAAATTAAACTTCAAGAATGCATGTGATCACATTAAATTATAGTTGAACATCAATCCATTATGCACAAAGCAGAGTTTCCTTTGAATTAAAGACTAAACAAATTGCTGTGTGATGGTTCACACCAAAATTTCTTACCTACCAATTTATCATTCTTGTCACAGAAGTTTAATTATCATTTTTAAAGCAATATATTTGTGAGTCTAAGAAATAAAAGATGACATCAAATCTCTGGATAGAAATTAGTAATATGAAAATATATATTTTGTTTTGGGTTGGTCATTACAAATTTCCCCCAAATATGCACAGTAATCATGTGTCGCACTTACACAACTTCCATAAAGCTAAACAAT
Source organism: Nasua narica (assembly GCA_028533885.1). NCBI lineage: Eukaryota > Metazoa > Chordata > Mammalia > Carnivora > Procyonidae > Nasua > Nasua narica. The sequence continues at coordinate 10,437 of JAPYYJ010002388.1, read as the reverse complement.
GCACACAAAATCAGAAATCAGTTGCATTACAACTGGGAGGTAAGTGAATATGATGGGCGGTGCTGATTCTCTCCGGACAGGGTCGGGTAACCGTTACAAACTGCTACTATGCCTGTATCTATTACCTGTGAGGGCTGAGTCCCTCCTACCACTATTGTTTTCTGTAGAACTGTGCAATTGTTCTGACATAAGTTTAATTTTAAACCAATCTTAAGCATTGACATCCACTAACATTATAACCTGGTTTTGCAGCCTTGTGTTCCAGCCCTAAAAACAATTGTTTGCATTTTGGGGGGAAAAATCAATATCACACAGGATGAGAACTTTACAAAATATTTCCCCCCCTTTGTTGGATATATGGTCTGTAGTGTGTTGCTATGTTCTCTGGTTGGGATACGCTCTTCGGAGGTCTGAGGGGGGAGGAAATGTGTTTTGAGTATTTATCTCAAATGTGCTGCAGTATTATTGTACCTGCTTGTCCTCATCTGCAGTGCACAGGAACAGGAGCAAAAAAATACATCATATAGAATAGATCACAGATATATATACACATACTTATTTATATATATAAAACTTTGGGGACAGATGAAATCCCTCAACAAGAAGAAATTAGATCTTGAAAGTTGGGCAGGTTCATATACAAGAGAAATTAATGCAAATATGTTTTAGACACCCTTGTAGGTGACAGACGAAATACAAAGATGAGGAGAGGTTCTAATCTGAGAAGTGACCACAAACACATGAAAATGATCAGACGGATCTCTGAATCAACAGGATATGCCTGCGGCTGCCTGTGCTTTTCACTCTTACGCATTTTTCAAAGGTTAGCAATAGAAGGATTCTTACTTGGAAATTCAGAGCTGCTCCTGTGGTATCAAGGATGATGCTGCACAATGAAAGGGTATAAAAGACAGTGGTGAATGGACTTCGGGAAAGCTACATGTATGAACGCAAAGCTACGTATATGAATGGCTGAGAGGTGGTTCGCCCGCTAATACAGAGTAATGATGACATCAGGGAAAGGGGAGTAGTTAGACCTAATCTTAAAAAGAATGAGGTCTGGAAAAAAGTAGGGGGTCGGGGAACCTCATTAGCCCTTAGAAAATTTTCTTCACCATCTAAAGGCGAAAAGGCACACACAGACTTCTCATGTTGTATCACTCTGTATTTCAAATTAAATTACCAATAAATACAGATTCCCCCCCCCCAAGACCAGGCATGAGGAAATATTCAGTATTGCAGTTAAAGAATTCTGTTTCTGTTGTCAAACTTGTGTTGAATTATGGCTCCATGGTATAAGAACTTGAACTGGTTTTATACTTGTTTTCTTTGTCTTTCATTTCTTTATGCCTTAATATGATGCAACAGTAATGATAATACTCATTTCATTGTTTAATTATAAGTATGAAAATACATATTTGCACATAATAAATACACAGGGCACAATTATTACTAAATGCACTCCAGGAAATTATAGCTTCCATTAGTAGTTGTAATAAAAAATAATCATATCTCTATAGAAAATCTCTCGGGGCCTCTGGGAAGCTCAAATGGTTGGGCAATCGACTCTTATTTGACATCAGGTCATGATGTCAGGGTTGTGAGATCAAGCCCTGTGTTGGGCTCTGTACTCAGAGGGGAGTTGGCTTGCGATCATATCCCTCTACCCCTTCTCTCTCGCAATCTCTCTTCCCTCCCTTAAATAAATAAACCCTTTAAAAAAAAAAAGAAAAGTAAATCTGTCTCTTTCTCTCTCTGTTCATTTCATCCCTCCCTCCCATTTCTCTCTCTTCCACATGCAAAAATACTATACACGGATAACATGTATGGTATAATTAATGTTAATTATGAAGAATAAGAGAAGAGAAATCTAAGATGCAAATTTAATCTGACAGATCCAGATAGATATATTTTTACACCAACCTGAGAATGAAGAGAAATATTCCCAGTAAGAATGCAGAAGTGAAAGCCAAATGCTACATAAGAGATGAGCAACAATGTTTACCAGGCAAAAGAGGACCTGGAAGTCCACAAGAGAAGTTTCCCTTAAATCTTTGTCTTAGAAAAACAAAAACAAAGAAGAACCAATTAAGAAGCTTTGCCTACAAAGGACCCTGGGGGCAAGTAGCCCTCTAGAGGAAGAGTCCACTGTTTAGTTTTGTTTTTTAATAGCAGATTTGCACAATTTGGTTTTTCCCCAAACTCAAGTTATTTTGCATGTGTCCTGGGATCAAAGGACACAATTTGCTTTGGGTTTGCATCACGCCCAACTGGGTGATGGTGTCACTCAGTCTGCACAAGGCAGTCTTGTGTTCTGCAGTCCTAGGTCGGTGCCACTGGGCTTTTCCAGTGCAAGATGAAACAAGTAGCACCATTCCCTACAAAAGTGCAAGATGAAAACTGTAGCGTATTAGACCAGGAAAATGTATCTGCTTCACATCCTTCAATTTATAAGTAAGAACATGAGAAATTTAATAATAGCAACAATAAAGCATATATTACATTTGCACATGCTAACAACTTAATTTTTCATAACTACTTCTTGAAGTCATTATTATATCTATTTTACAGACAGGAGATTTAGAGCTTAGAGAGTTTCAGTGACTTACTCAAGGGCACACATCTAATGAACAGGGACTAGGTTCCTGTTCCTGATTCCAGACTTTGATTCCAGAGTTCGTACTGCTACTCATCTCATCCTGTTGCCCAAAAGTAACTACTAATTGGGCAGATCAGAATCTTAATTTCTAATTAAAAATATGCCCATTTCCACTATATGACAGGTATGTATAATATATTCTATAGAACATATTCTTTCACAGTCTTTATGAACTTGAAGGAACAAAAATATGTTCTTTGTATAGCCAAGAAATGTGGATATTTCAGTGATAAAATGCATTTCATCATTTAATTTGAATCTCCTGGCAATGTATGCCCTCCACGTTATTCCCTCTTGTGGCCTGACTGCTGCATTATACTCACTTTAGTTCCTGCAACAAGAGCCTATTTCTGCTTATTGGGATCAGTGGAGGAAATTGCTGCTTTCCCCCAAATCCATTCTTCTTCTCCCATTACAAGACAATTTTCAATAGAGCAGTTGCCTTATTCATGGCCATACCCATGGCCAAATATAGGTCCTACCTATATTAACATTGTGCTAAGTTTAATTATTTTTAAGGCCAGCCTCTACAAGACACTAAATAACCTCACGTGATTCCTCTGGATTTTATGTTAAAAGGTGGTTCTCAGTGTTAAGAAGTGGTGACAACCACTCATTCACCACAGAGAAATCCAGATAAAATATCTGGCACAGAGGAAGAAAGTGAGTTTTTATTACTCTAATTAGAGTTCTTGCCAGACCACAAAGATTATTCATCGCAATTCTCTAACTCTACGGGTCATGAAAAACTTACTTTCCTTTAAAACAGTTCCTGAGGGTCTCTGTGCAAAACTACTACTCTCCTCCCCTGTATTTTCCTATAACTTAGTTCGTATTGCAGTAATTATTGAATCGTATCTCAGGTAGTTTTAAGTGCATGTTTCATAATGCTAGACACGTGAAGAATTTGAAACAACGTGAAACCAAGACACACTGTCTTACTCATCATTTCATCCCTGACCATTATGGTATGTTGTTTGTATTTACCACGTGCAGTGCAACATTCACAAGTTTCAGGGATTAGGATGCGGATATCTTTGGGAGTCATTGTTCTGCTGGCCACAGAGTACTGGCTTCTCCTCCTCTACCTTCCAAGCTCCTCACGAACTCCTCTCTGGGTCAATCTAATTTGGGATTAAATGAGGAAAAGACTCTACAGTGCTTAGCTCTCTGCCTTAATGGAGTTGACACATGCAATTGAAGACAAATTCCTTTGTACTTCACGCTGGGAAATTATTACAGAACAATAAAGCTTCATTTGACTTTGTCATTGAGGCACTTGGAATGTTTCCTTTTAAAATGAAAGAAAGGACAACCACACCAAGAAAAGAATATGAGAAAGAATAGGAACACACTGCCATCGTCGATTTACTGGTGTTGCTTCACAAGCCCAAGCTAAAAAATAGCAAAGATGAGGGAGTTAACAACTTATTGAAGATTCATTTAAATCTAAATCTCCATGTCATTTGCATAGGCAAAACAGGTTACAGCCTAGTTTCAATGCGTATTCAAGAGGGCATCATGAGACAAACTGAGGATAAAGGATCTTTAGTTGTGAGAAAATCATATGGATGTTTCCTCAATAATTGACACCAAAAGAGATGCAGAGTCTGTGAGATAATAACCAAAGCATAGCAAAACCTGAGATATGCTTGCTCTTCTACCTGAGAGGTCACTGCCCCAAAGGAAGAGAACCCCTGTGTAAATCAACTGCTTGAAGTGTTTCCACTTTGTACAATAGGAGATAACAACAACCACAACAAAAACAAAATCCTGCTTTTTGCCTACAGTTGACATGCATAGAACTCAGCAAGATTAAAAGGCACAGGACAAGTGAATTCAAAATATCGGAAGTAGAGTTTGTAATATTAATATGAAGCAAAGCACAATTAAAGTATATTTAATTATAAATCATTAAATAAGAGAGAAAATGTCACTTAACTGATGAAGGGTATCATCCATAGTGAAGACACAATTTTATATATATACACATAAATAAATATATATATATATATATATATAAAATGGGTGGATTATATAACACAAACTAAAAAGATAATACTGCAAGTTAAGATTAAATTCAACTCTTTAATATATTTTTTAGCTTTTTCAAAAGCTAACAGAAAAAAAAATAAGTATAAACTTATGTAGATTTTAATGCAGAAATCTAAATTTTTCAGAAGGCATAATTATATTTTTATATTTGTATGTTGTATATTATTATATATTATATATAAACACAATATATAATATATTATACATAAATAATATACAATTATATTATATATTATATTTGCCAAAATTCCTAGTGGAAAAGTACAAAAATAATATGATAACATCTAGGAGATATAAAAGAGTACAAGGTTTTTGAAAATAGCAAAGAATACATCTTCAAATTAACATTAAATTATAAAAATAATTTATAAATGAAAATACTTATATAATTCTTAGATCTAAGGTGAAGTCAAAGCTAGAATAAATTTAAAATGTAACATAAAAGGAATGATGCATTTCAAGATCTATGATAGGATCCAAATCTGAACTATAATTTCAAGTAGTATCATTACTAAATAAGAAAAAAATGTAAATTGATAAATTAAGCATATAATACCAAGTGTTAGACGAAAAAGGGATGCCTGAGTGGCTCAGTGGGTTGAGCCTCTGCCTTTGGCTCGGGTCGTGGTCCTGGGGTCCTGGGATCGAGTCCCAGGTCGGGCTCCTTGTTCAGCGGGGAGCTGGCTTCTGCATCTGCCTGCTGTTTTCTCTGCTTGTGCTCGCTCTCTTGCTTTCTCTCTCTCTGGCCAATAAATAAAAATAAAACGTTTAAAAAAATTAAAAAAAGAAAGATGAAAAAGTAAATATAAAACATATACTTACTTAAAACAATCTTGTTTTATATATTCATTTGTTTTATATAAAACAAATAAAATGAGATTCACAAACATCAAAGCAAAAATCGATAAAGGAAAGAGTAGGATTGATATTTGATGAAATCAAAAATCTTGTTCTTGAGATTCTGCGGATGGACATTTACACAGAAGGACAAATTGCCAGGTAGGATTATCAACAGTAAGTAGAAGTACGAAATACAATGTTATAAATCTTACTTCTTTCATAAAATGTGCGACAGGTATTCCAATTCACGATAGGAGGTTCCATTTCATGCAGTCATACAGGGTTGCCCGTTTTCAGGTCCTTTGCCCTCAACAAAGTCACTTTGAACATCTCGATGCAGCTGTCAGAAGTTGGGGAAATAAAAGGGAATAATAGGAAAGCCATCCATACTTTCAGAACACCTGAGTCTCTAGCTTGCACACTTCCAATCCGTTGGTGAGAACTAGTCATATTGTAGTACCCACACCAGAATTGGTGGTGCTCTCACTTCCAAGCAACCCCACATTAAGGAGCCAGAGATCTATAGTGAACATATTTCTAAAACCTGACGACCTCTCCCCACCTTTCCTGCCCTACCCTGGTCCTAGCAACCATCTCTCTTGCCTGAATTATGTAATTTCTCCCTGTCCTAGGGCCTCTACACTCCCTTCTAAATTCAAAAACAGAAGTGGGTGTTTTAAAACGCAAGTCATCATATTGCTACTGAACATGGAGCCCGTCCATGGCTTCTCATTTTTCTCAAAGAAGAAAACCTCCAGTGGCATACGCATCTTAAATAATTGGCCAATGAGACCCCATTACACTTTTGATCTCATATTCCATTAATTATCTCATTGACCTGGGCTCCAGTAGCAATGGATTCTAATCTTCCTTGAAACAGAGCTCTTTTCACCAGCTGTTCTGTGTGCCTACAGCAACCCCCTCCCAATACACACAACACACACCAGCTCAGCTACTATCTAGAAAACCTTCATGAAGTTTTTGTTTAATAACACCTTCTCAATAAAACTTACCTTCATTCTCCTGCCTAAGCCAGAGACCCTCCTGTGCTCCTTTATCCTAAAATATTTTTTTCAGATTTTGCCATATAATCACTAACATGTTATATGATTCACTTGTGTATTATGATAATTGTTTATGTATGTCTCATACCACAAGAATATAAGCCTAATGAGGACTGCACCTGCCACACTGCTCATCTCCTGGTTGAAATTTATGTGATAGAAATCAGATGGAGATGGAAAACACAAGAGATGGCTTTCATCCTTCCCTAGACTATTGGGAGTGATTGAGGCAAAAGGAAAGGGATTGCATAATAGGTCCTCTCTGCCAAAATGGGACTTTCAGAGAGGTGTTATTTTATCTAACCATGAATTTGTAAAAGAGAAATAGAAGGCATCGTCAACTCTATTCAAGATACTCTTTGCTCTGCAAGGAGATTTACATGATCCATTCACCTTCTTCCAAATAATTAGTCATTTTTCACACATTAGACAAGAAACCCATTTATGCTCTCAGCCTAACTACCCAAGCATTATCAAGAAATTTTTTACAAATTTATTGATTTATTACATGATAAATAAACCACATGATTAATATATAATGAAAACATTTTAATTGCTTCTTTCTCACTTATGGCAAATGTAATCATGACATAGAAGAAAAAGATAAATTGTTTTCAGAAGTGAGGAGCGTATCAGTGAGGAAGTCATGCCACAGGAGCTGAGTCTCCAGCTCCAAAAGGTCTCAAATTTTAGTAGCTGTTTAATGACAAATTTGGAGACAGGGGCAGAATGAGATTCAAACTGTTAATACTAAGGACATGCATCTATGTCTGCGACCAGCTCAGTCTGTGCTGGGATATATATAGCAGGATCAACTGTCACCCAGTTTGCTTAATAGTTTCCTGGAGAGGATGTGGAGAAAGGGGAACCCTCCTCCACTGTTGGTGGAAATGCAAGTTGGTGCAGCCACTTTGGAAAACAGTGTGGAGATTCCTCAAGAAATTAAAAACAGAGCTACTCTATGACCCTACAACTGCACTACTGTGCAATAGTGCAATTGCACAATTGCACTATTTACCCCAAAGAAGCAGATGCAGTACAAAGAAGGGCCACATGTACCCCAATGTTCATAGCAGCAGTGGCCACAATCGCCAAACTGTGGAAAGAACCAAAATGCCCTTCAACCGATGAGTGGATAAGGAAGATGTGGGACATCTATACAATGGAATATTATGACTCCATCAGAAAGGATGAATACTCAACTTTTGTATTAACATGGACAGGACTAGAAGAGATTTTGCGAAGCGAAATAAGTCAAGCAGAGAGTCAACTATCTTATGGTCTCACTTACGTGTGGAGCATAAGGAAAATCATGGAGGGCATTGTGAGAAGGAAGGGAAGGGTGAATGGGGGGAAATCAGAGGGGGTGATGAACCATGAGAGACTGTGGACTCTGAGCAACAAACTGAAGGGTTTGGAGGGGCAGGGGTGGGGGTTGGGTGAGCCTGGTGGTGGGTATGGAGAAGGGCACGTATTGCTTGGAGTACTGGGTATGGTGCATGAACAATCAATCTTGTAACACTGAAAGAATAAAATAAACATATTTGGGGGGGGAAAAGAGTTTCCTGGTCTAGGAATGGAAGTTGTGCCTATATCAGTCAAAAAGTTTTCACCCAAGTTGTAAGCTATAAGGTTAGAAAAATGTGTGCAGGAAACATTGAGCTGGATAGCAGAAAAGTCCGTTAAGTGTTCCATAAACTGATCTTTGCTGACTCAACACAATTTTAATTGGAAAAAGAAAAAAGAAAAAACTCAATGAACCAAATTACTACTTCACATTCTGCCTAACCGGAGGGACTATTGGCCACCTAACACATGGCAGCAATCAAAGCCCGGACATGAACACAAACTAGTGCAGTCTGTTTGCCTTGTCAAATATGACAATGCACAGTGCCTTCCAGTAAATAAGAGAACCATGTTTATGGCATCAGCTTTTCCCATTGTTTCTCCCATTTCTTACCCTCCAGCCACATGGCTTTCCTTCTGTATCTTCAACATGCCTGACTTCATCCTGAAACTTTGTATTTGTTAGTGATTCTCCAGGTTACAGTTCCCAAAGATCTGTTTATGTTTGTCTTCTTCTGATCCAAGAGGCTTGGATTCAAAGTGTTACCTTCTCTAAGGGTCTTTTCCCAGCCACTGAAATTGACACGTAAGCAACAATTCTCACTTCTGAAGCTGCCAAGTCACTGTCTTCCACATTGCCTTGCTTTACTTTCCTATAGTACTTAACAACACCTGAAAAATTTTCTTATCTGTTTGTGTGCATACCTTGCTATTGAAATACCCCCACCTCTAAAACAGTGAAAGACTTCCTGCCTTGTGGATTGCTGAATCTCTAGTCTGTAGCATTTTGCCCAGTAATCAGCATAGGTTGGATGAATGAGACATTTTAAACCAACTAACAATCACTATCTCCAGATAACAGCTCCGCAACAAACCTAGAGAGCAACCACTTCAGAACCCAACATGAGAACAGAAAGCTGCCAGGGAGAAAATGTGTAAATTATAGATCACCTATGGTTTTTCTCTGTAAAAGATGCCTTGTAGTTCAGTGTGAATTTGGAAAGAAACAGTAAAATAAAAAAAAAAAGGAAAAACAACTAGTAACTTTGAAAATCAAATAATTGTGCAAAATTTGAATTATGGGGGCTATTCATAATATTACTCATAGTGTTGGTAATTAGTTTTTGTAATGTTCATAGTGTTATTCTTATCATCTTCAGGTATTACTAGTGAAATATTTAGAGTCATTTTAATGACATATGTCAACTGAAGGAAAATTTCAAATGTGACCATATTGGAAAGATGAGGAGAAAGAAGTGGTGGTTCTTGGGTAGGGATGCAGGGATCGGTGGAAGAAATTTTATACTTTAACTTTAGTAAAAAGATGTCAATCGATCATGCACATTTTTGAAAATCAATACATAGACATATAAACCCATATTTTAAAATGAGCTAATGTACAAAGACAGTAAGAAGAAGGTATTTATCTATGGAGAGATAGGGAGGGGAGAAGTGAGACAGGTGTGTATAAGCCTATTTGACATCTTAAACAACATGTATACTTTACATTAACAATTTTAAATAGTTACAATAAGACATTTTAACTGAAAACATGTATATTTGTAGAAACAGAAAAAAACAAAATCACAAAATCTCAAATATGATTTTTTGAGGGTTGTGATATTTAATTTCCTTGTTATATGCATTCACATGTTTGAATTTTGTAGAGTTACTGTAGCATCAGACAGAAGAGGGTACTCACTGCCTAATAAGCAACTCAACATATGGTAATAAGCTTGTAAGGCAGAGGGCACTTCTCATCTATTCCACATTTCTGGTGTGAGTTGGTGGACGGAGCCTTTCCACATGTCCTCACTCAAGAACCCAGGCTTAATCTTAAATTCTAAATATTGTTGGTCACCAGGGTGAGGAAAAAAAACAAGCAAAAACACTGAAGGGTTTTCTCATGAACAATGAAATGCTCACCTGAGAAGTGACACATGAATTCTACTCTAACTCATTGTCCAGAAATAGTCACAACCTTCCACCTAAACCCAAAACATGAGAAATATAACACTATCATATGCACAAAATGCAAAGAAATTGAAATAACTCGTGAGCATAATGAATAAGTACAAACATGTCAGTTTTTGTAATGAAATTTTACTTCTCGTGTTCGAATCCTTAAAAATTATTAGAAGTTAAAAATGCAGTGTCCCCCTTTGATGTACTATATTTCGCATATCATCATCAATTCTACCCTGTAACTTTGGACAAAGCTTTACAAAAAGTTTGGGAACCAAAAGAATAGTG
>JAPYYJ010002387.1:0-12901 GCA_028533885.1 Nasua narica | reverse complement strand
GGTATAGTAAATAGGAAGTGGTAATAATGGTCTGGAGAATACTGATGTTCTCTCCACTTGATGGCATTGTTCTATGCAGGGAGAGAGAAACTCAGGGCTAAGAGCAAGTATTGTAATTCAAATGATCCGATGAGCTATGTTACAAGATCAGACAACTTATTAAGTGTTTTGAGTCTCAGGTTCTACAAAATTGGGGTAAAATGTCAAAATTTGGGAACTGTTGGGGTGCCTGAGTGGCTCAGTGGGTTAAAGCCTCTGCCTTCAGCTCAGGTCATGATCTCAGGGTCCTGGGATTGAGCCCCGCATCAGGCTCTCTGCTCAGCAGGGAGCCTGCTTCCTTCTTTCTCTCTGCCTGCCTCTCTGCCTACTTGTGATTTCTCTCTCTCTGTCAAATAAATAAATAAAATCTTTAAAAAAAATTTGGGAACTATTGTTTAATAAAAGAGGCAATGTCTATGAAATGCCTAACAGAGGTCTGGACATTAGTAATTCCTCAACAAATGGCTGCTACTTCCATTCCTATCTTCCACTGGGGGAAAATAAAGATGGACGTGCATGTGGTCCAAGGGAAAGGCTGATTCCTGTTAAGACAGGGAGAAGAAGAAAAGAGTCTATATTCCAATTGTGCTTGCTAGAAAGAAATTTGAGAACTGTCAGTGCTGCAGCCTGCAGTGATTACCTATGGTTTAAGACACTAGCTTATAAGAAGGAGAAAACAAATGAAATTGCCTTTCAGTGTGAAGTCTTAAAACAGATTTCCAAGTGGAATTTTAGAGTAAATCGCAATTGCATTTTCCCCATTTAGACATTTCATCGATAGTTTGTATCGCCATGCCTCCTAGTAGACTTCTCATCAATGAGAAGGCAACTTTTAGCCAGATATAGAATGAGTCAGGGAAGCAGCAATCAATGAAACTTACGGGTTCTGTAAATGACATAGCCCATTTCATAATTTCAAACCTGCTTTTCTTTATCCAATTATTTGAAAAGAAAAGACGACCAAGAAAAAGAAACTATTGTTATTATAATAATGATGGTAGGAAATATCATAATAGAGATAGAAAATGATGCTTTTTGTTAGGTCCTATTATCATTCAATGAATTATAAGTTGTTATAAGGTTGGGTAGGTGCTTCAGTTTGTCATCCTAACACATTCAAGCCTTGATTCAATATCCAAGTTGGTGTATGGCAAAACACCATGGGAACTACCAGTCATGTTATTTCACGAGTTAATATGAAATGTTGTTATAAAACCTTAATTTTTACTGGTCTGCTAAGATAGGAGTTTATTTTTATATCTGTGGTATTGTGGTTTATGGTAAGAAATACATATTTGTTCTTTGTTTCCATTCCTTTAAATTTCCTAAATGATAAGAGTGATAAAGATGTCCTGATATTTACAACAAACTCCTCTCAACTACACCTGAATTTATGTTAATGAGGTGTCTTTTGAAAAGCACCTAAGCATGAGAGTTTGTTGCCAAGGGAACCAATTATGTGATTAGAGATTTGGAACTTTTTTGTAATAAAGCAGTAATCTAGTAAGTAAACTGCTTTCCTGATTTTTGTGAGCTGCTTTAGCAACTTAGTCATACCCAAGGAGGGAGTCATCGGAACCTCCAATCCAGAGCCAGAGGTTAGAATCACCTGGGCTTGTGATTAGTGTAGGGTGGGTGTGTGTGTGTGTCTGTGTGCGTGCGTGTAGTCTTGTAAGACTGAGCCCTTAACATGTGAGATCTGATGATATCTCCAGGTAGGTAAAGTCAGAATAGAGATCTTAACACTCTAAGCTGGTATTAGACAAGTGCTGGTGGCATGAGGGGAAAATACATTGGAGCCGGGGTAAGAATCATAATATCCAAACTTAAGATGTATCAATTTCTATCATGTGATTATTAAAATGACACATTATACATACTACATCTTACAAATATGAGTTTTGTTTTACCTCAGAGCCAAATAATCACTTTTTAGAAGAAAATCAAATTTGTACTTATTGGTTTATATGCAGTCGATCAATTTTACTATTACATGTTGACACTAAAATTTCCCAAAGCAATCTGGTCTCTGAGAAGCATAGAAGCACAGAAACTCATAGACTTGAATTAAATAGCGGTTAGAGACTTTGGAACATTTGTGTTGTTTAATAAACATAAAGCGAGAAAGATGATAAATCACCACTTTGTACACAAGAATGCCAAAGTAAGACAGCCGTTTTAAAACACGCTTATTGCAAATTTTTAGTATACAGAAACTACAGGCAAATGTTTCAAAATAGAAAAAAAAGTGAAGTTTTATTATCAGGGAATGTAGTTTTTTAAAATTATATTTAATGCCTTGGAGCAGTCATTAGCAAAGGCAAAGGGCTGTTATGCTGGCAAGATGCGACCATGATCAGTTGCCAAGATATTGGAGAAAGCCTCTGTAAAAAAAAAGAAAGTTTTAACACAGGTGATAGTACAACAGAGAGCTTTTGTATAGCCAGAACTGGTGGTGTCCATTAAGGCACTCACCAATGGTGAAAGGGCTCAAAGTGTTCTTTTTCCTCTCTATTACTAGACCTTTTTACTCTGGCAAGACAGAATGCCTGGATTGACAGCTGGAGATATTAATCTATTTTTTCTGATGTAATTAAATCAGGGTTTCTCAAAGTCAACACTATTGGCATTTTTGGTCCAATACTTTTTTTGTTATGAGAGGCAGCCCTGTGCATTAGAAGATGCTAAGGACCATTCCTGGCCTCTACCCATTTATGAGCACCCAAAAGTCTCCAGACATTGCTAAATGTCCAGAGCGGGGAAAGAGGCAAAATGATCCTTAATTGAAACCACTGAATTACATATTTGTTATAACAGCTGTGATAATCTACTATTTTTAAGATCAGCTTGTCAATTTTTATAACGTAGCCATTTTGAATTTTCATAGGGTTTGCATTGAGTTTATATATCAAATTGGAAGAATTGCTATTCAATAATGAGTCAATCTATGAACATGGAGTATCTTGCCATTTAAATTGTTTAATTTCTCAGCAATGTTTTGTAATTTCTCAGTAAGAGTCTTATACTTCGTTTGCTGAATTTATCCTTTATGTATATTTTTATATATACTTATATTTTAATATATAGTATATATGCATATATTGATTTTTATGTATTTATATATTGTATTTTTTTATAGAAGAGTCTTGTCCTTCCTTTGCTAAATTTATTCATAAGGATTGCATTAGTTTTGTTACTATTGCATCCTCTTAATTTCATTTTTAAAATGTATTTTTCTAGTAAAATAGCAATATAATGATTTTTTCATATTGATCTCTTATGCTGCAAAATCACTAAACTCATGTATTAGTATTTTTGTAAATTCCTTGGAATTTTTTGCTTATAAGGTCATGTCTCCCTTGAGTAAATACTATTTTACCTCTTCCTTTCTAATATTTATGCCTTTTATTTTACTTGATGGACTTATTTCATTGGATAGAACATCCAGTACCAATGTTGAACAGGAGTTGTGAAAGAAGAAATTTTTCTTAGCTCTGAACTTAGAAAAGTTTTTCAGTATAAAATGTGATTTGGCTGTAGCTTTTCTATAGATGTTTCTTTTGAGTTTTAAAGTTTCTTTTTGTTCCTGATATGTTTATAGTATTTATCATAAGTAGATGTTGAGATTTTTCAAATTTTTTTCTAGTCAGTTGAGATTTTCATGTAGTTTATATCATATATTCCCTGAATACAGTAGATAATATTCATTGACATTCAAACATATCTTGCATTCCTGGGGTATACTTCACCTAGTCACAGTATGTAATTCTTTTTATGTGTTGCTGGATTTAATCTATTAATGTTGTGTTAAGGATTTTTGTACCTATGTTCATGAAGTGTATAGGTCATGTTTTGTGAAATTTTGTCTTTTCTCTTAATATAAATTAAGAAATGGTTCTTCCGGGGTGCCTGGGTGGCTCAGTTGGTTAAAGCCTCTGCCTTCCGCTCAGGTCATGATCTCAGGGTCCTGGGATCAAGCCCCACATCAGGCTCTCTGCTCAGCAGGGAGCCTGCTTCCCCCTCTCGCTCTGCCTGCCTCTCTGCCTCCTTGTGATCTCTCTCACTGTGTCAAATAAATAAATAAAATCTTAAAAAAAAAAAAAGAAATGGTTCTTCCTGCATTTTCTGATACATTTTATATAGTGTTGGTATTAGTGCATCCTTAAATATTTGTTAGAATTTACCAAAGACACAATTTGGGCTGGAACTTTTCTTTGTGGGAAGATACTTAGTTACAAATTCACTTTCTTTACATATATTATTCAGGTTTTCTATTTCTTCTTGAGATAGCTTTTATGTTTTCCTAGGAATTTCTTCATTATATGTAAGTAGTGTCATATATTGGGTTAAGGTTTTTCATAATATTCCCTTGTAACTTTCTTAATTTGGTAAGAATTTTAGTTGGGCCCTCTCTTCATTGCTCATTTTGTTGACTTGCATATTCTTTTTATCTTACTTATTCTAGCCAAAAGTTTATCACTGTAGTTTCTGTTTTCAAAGAACTGGGCTTTAGTTTCATTGATTTTCTATATTATTTCCCTATTTTCTGTAATTTTGACTTCTGCCCTGATACTTATTATTTCCCTACTTACTTCAGGTTTTATTTGCCTTTTTTTCCCCTTTCTGACATTTTAGCTTAAATTATCTACAGTAGATATTTCTTGTTTTTTAATATAGGTATTTATAGCAATGAATTTCCCAGCTTCATCTTTTACTTGATGTGTGATTAGAAACAAATTACTTAATACTTTACATGTCAGTTATCTTTTTTGTATGCTATAAGGATTACTTGAATTATTAAAGAGCTAAAAATGTTAACTGATATTTGGAGAGTGTCCTATTTGTGTTGGTTTTTAGTATTACTGTTATTTGGATAGATCTTAGGTAACATGATAAATACAAATTGGTTGACATGATAGAAGGATTTCAAAACTAGTTTAAGTTATTGTTGACATACTAAAAGTATTACGGATGTAAATCCTGAGAAAGCACAACATCTTCACTCAATCTTCTGAACTCATCAATCAAATAAAAGGCATAGAGGAGCACCTGGGTGGCTCAGTGGGTTAAAGCCTCTGCCTTCAGCTCAGGTCATGATCTCAGGGTCCTGGGATCAAGCCCTGAATCTGGCTCTCTGCTCATCAGGGAGCCTGCTTCCCCCCTTCTCTCCCCCTGTCTCTCTGCCTACTTGTGATCTCTCTCTCTAAAAAATAAAAAAAATAAATAAATAAAAATAAAATAAAATAAAATAAAATAAAATAAAATAAAATAAAATAAATAAAAGGCATAGACTTCAGCCAGAACTTTTGTCTTACATTATCTAAATGATGTTCTTCAATCTAGTCAACATCTATAGCTGGGGACTTATTTCAATAATACAGGAAGCATTTCTAGAGCTCCTCAGCATGATATGCCACAGAAACCTGGAACAGATTACTTTAAACAAACTCAGAATGTGAAAATTTTCATTCTTTATGGATAGACGATAAATTTTGGAAAACAGCTAATTGTTTTAGTTGCTAAATATGACAGGTAATGAAGTTCGGCAATGCTATTTATGGTTGTAAATGAAATGAGATAGAAACAAAAACAATTACTGGTTTTTCTTTTTACTTGACTGGATGACTATACCTTGTAAAACAGTTTTAAAAAAATGTCTTGGAGATATGTAAAGTCATGGGAGGTGACTAATTGATTTTATCTGGGCTGGGTGATTTGTTTAAACCCAAATCTAGCAAATAAACTAAAAAATCTAACACTACAGTGAAATTGCTAGATGTGAACATCATGGATTTATGGGCTAATCCTTTAGAAATACACATTATACTGTCTGAGTTCTGTTTGATTGAAATCCTGTTCAAATTCTATCCACAATCAGATATTATTGAACTATTTTGTCCAGGTATCCTAAAGTTAACTAAAATCACACTGGGTTTATTGAAGTCTGAACTAAAAAAAAAGGAATCTACACTATATAGGTTGATGGTTTTTCTGGATCCAAGGCAATCAGAGGCATCCCAACAGTGGTAGCTATGTGGAGTTTCTATTCAGGATTTGCCACATGTGGTAATAAGTAACTCAAAATTTACTTCTTATTCTCTCTTTCCTGATCAATCCCCTTCATCTACTAGTCTACATGTATGTTCTCTATGTGTGTTGTTATGAGTCATAGTTTCTGCCACTTATCTTCAGTTTTTCCCTCGTCTTTCTTTGTAGATGCTCCTTCTGCTTCCATTCTTACTTGCTGATAAATGCCATGATTTCTTTGGTATTTCTTAGTAAAAATACTCAAGAAATAGTATCTGATTAGATAAGTCATGTTTTTATGCCAGGTCTGTAGGCTTGATACTATTTACCTAGCTGAATGCAAGGAGCCTTAGAAATTTTGTATGTGAGAATTTCCTAGCCTAGTGGGTCTATTGATTTCAAGTGTTATCTATTGTTCCAGACAATGACAGAAACATTAGCTTATGTTTTTGACACTTCTTCCCCCATTCCCCAACCAGCTTCAGCACACGACCAGCTCTGACTTAGTTGAAATAAAGACAAAAAGGCGGCTACCAGAAAGGCCAGATACATGGCGAAATAACTGCAATTCTTGACAACTGAGGTTGGTTCAGAATCCTCTGGTATTGGGAACGAGGGCCGTTATCTTCATGGCTACCACTGAGTGGAAGAGGGTTCTGGGTTAACTTATAATAATTTGCTATTCTTAGAGAAAAATCAGATTTTTTTAATAAGTGCTCTTTGGGTTTCTATAAAATTGTTTAATTTCCAGAGTTCCAAAAAAGTTGATTCTGACAGTTAATACAAGTTCTTTGCTGTTTTTATGGAGAAGAAGAATTTCTTACTCCTTTACCTTCACTGACATTACCGGAATATTAGAACAACAATTCTATAAAATGAGTGTCAATAAATCTGATACCATTCTGAGATTTCTATCATTGACTACTGTGCTGACACTAAAATAGTTTACCCAATCCCTATTTTCTCTCATCTTTTCTGTGAGCGAAAGTTTTGTATTTTTGGTGGTAGCAATTTGCCCAGCTAAACACTTGCTATCCTTTGCAGCTAGAACTAATAGTTGGACTCAGGTACAGACAATAAGACAGGAGCAAAAGTCTTCTAGATATGTGAGAAAGCATCTCTTCTGAAGAAAAGGAGGAGAATTAGTTGTCTCCCATATATAGCACACATCCCCACTTCTTCCTGTACTGAATATGGATCTGGCGGGTCCAGCAGAAACAGTCATAGTACAAACATGAGACTAACTACAGAAGAACAAAGTTAAAAGCCCAAAATAGTAAAACTTGAAAACAGAAAATCTTGAGTCTCCGGTGTCCTCCCTGAGCAACTTAGCCACGATGATGCTGATAGTAACACACTTCACTGCCTCCCCTTCACCCCCTCCCCTTTCTCACTGGGGGAGAAAATGAAACCCTTATAGGTGAAGACACTGGTGGTTGGGCTTTTTGTCACTTACACATAAGCACTCTTGTAATTGTTACGACCTACTTGATACTTATTTGAAAGTCAAATGTAAACCACTCAGTTTCATTTTCTCTTCTTTGGCCTTTGGTGACCCTGTGTCCTTGCTGCACAACATTCATGCTGAATCCAGTTACTCTGAGCTTAATGGAGGTAAACAGGAAGGTGCCTGCAGTCACTGAGCTCCTATTACTTGCCGAAGAACTCAAAGCCAGCTCTTATTCCTTATCCTAGAAAGTGGATGAATACAGTGTTGTCGTTCACAGTTTATAGATAGACTCTGAGGTTCGAAGTTATGGGGTAGTTAGTCCAAGGTTATGCAACTAATGGGTGCAAAATGTAGATTCGAACTCAGGTTTGTTTTGCTCTTACTTTAATTAGTCACTGTGCAATATTGCTTCTAGAATTAATGATCCATTTTATTATATAAGATGAAAGGGACCAAAATGTAACTTAATGTGCAAGCCGTGATTTGCTCAGGATTGATGGAGAAAAGAAGAAAGCTGGAAAGAACCTTTCTAAGAGGACATCTAGGTTTATCGTACACAGTCAAGTTTATTGTTGATGCATACTTCTATAATATTTTATATAATTGTTTCTTTATCCTCTTTCAAGAAATAGTTACAACCAAAGGGCCTAAATGTACCCTTAATGGAAGTGAAAATGGCCCCGAAATTCATGTTTTAAATTTTTTGGAAGACTACCTCAAGGAAAATACTAACAAGTGGTTAGGAGGCCAATTACTGGGCATTTTGCTAATTAGCTTTATGGAACATAGGGTGTTTCTGTTTGTTTGGAAAACTTATATTTGTGGAAACATTTGAACACAGCTACTGCAGCAGTCAAATGTTCTTGAATTAGAGCTCTCAGTACCCACACCTTTCCCACCCAGAGGGCTATGGCCTAATTTCAGGGTTTTGTGACTACAGAATCCAAGGCCAATCTGCATTTCAAAGAAATGTGAATGGCTGCAGTCTTGCCAGTTCCACTCCTACAATTATGCAAATGACAATTTGATAATAAGAGGCCTGTATAAAATGAGTTAATTGGCTTTCAATATATTCAAGGGAATGAATTCATATTTTTCATCTTTAATGAAAAGAGGAAATTCTTTAAAACCTCACAGTACTTGTCTGAGCTTCTCATCACTCCTTCCCACCCCCACACACTCCTCCCTCCTTTGAAAACATGTTTTCTTCTTTCCTTATGAAATTGGCACTAGGCAGGCAAATAGTGAGCTGGGTGTACACATCGTTATTGTATGCAATGCCAGCAGGCTTCAGAATAGCTTGTATTATGCTCAAAGTAGAATGAAACACGAAAACACTTTTGTAAGCAGAGTTACACCAGTAGAACACTTAGGGAAGGGAAAAACAGAAAAAAATAATTAGAATTCAGGGTATGAAAATGGACTTTTCTTAAGTATTCATGACCCCTAAATCTTCAGCCCAATAAGAATAGATATACGCTGAATTTTGTTTTTTGAGAACTGTTCTTGATGAGAAATTCTTTGACAACAGCTCTAGTTTTTATTCCTAGGGTGAATCATACTGCTTAGTTCGGGTAAGAATGAATGAAACGGGTCATCACGTGTCATTACATTTGTTTTCAATTGCATGATATAGAGAAACTCTACTTACAAATGATTGAATATGAATATATTTTTAGAATAAGAGTATATGCTTAAATATTTTCTGACTATTATTCATCAAGAAAATGTTAAAACCAGAATTCAACTTAGGTCTGATTGAGCTCAGTGCTGCTTCTCCTTCAACAAGGACAACACCGAATGTTTTAAAATATATGAATATTGCAAGATGCATTTTTATGAACATTAAGAAACAAGATAACCTACTAGACACTGGATTATTTGTTCCTTGATCAGATAAATGTTGAATTTGTTTGATCAGATATTCAAGAGGAACACGTGTTTTCTATTTTAACAAAGAAACAATAGCATAGATTAAAACTAAATAAAACGAAACTGAAAATCAATTACTATTAGTATTAAATTGTTTGGTGCCAACCAAAGATAGAGTAGGTATTAAAGACCCAGAAGAAATTAAAATTGACCTCATAGTTGTATAGGAGTGAATCAAATAAGAAGGAAGCCATTATACCATGGAAGGGGATTCTTTTATTCTAGTGAGTACCTCCTAAATTTTTTTAACAGTGGAAAATTTAACACTTTGTTTTGAATGCTCATTGTCTGTCTATATACTTAGAAATACATGGAGAAATAGATGTGTCATTAAATTGATGTAGGCTTTTATCTGCCGAAAAGTGGTTTGAGGGTTTGTATTTTAAAAATTTAAAGTCACAATAGAGTACGCAAGTGGATAAGAACACAGGCTTAGGCTGCGAGTTAGATGAGACTCAACTCCCAGTTCTACCTATTTTGATTTTCTCTCTGTAATCAGATCACTAGGTGTCTTAGCCCCTGTATCTTTATCTATAAAACAATGGTAATGGTGCCTGCAAAATACTATTGAGAAATAAATTAGAACACAAAAAATAAATATTCAAGATAAAGTGCTAACATTCTTTTATATAGTCAATATGTTAATAGTGTTTTATTTTTGTGCATATTTAATAAATGTCTGGGTTTTTTTTTTCCATTTAAGTGAGACTTTCCAAGAGAACAAATCAAAATACATTTCTTGGGTATTGAGCAATCTTCTCAGTATAGACTTGGGATATTATGGAAAATATTCAAGGATTAATAGCTTTTAAGGCACAAATGATATAGGAAAGTCCAAGTTTGCTTTCATGATTAGCATCATCCTAGTGCTACTCTAATATAAAAGAATTAGTAAGACATGTATGTGTTGACATAACCTGGCCAAGAATTGCACCTGTTTTCCTTTCTGAATTGGTTTTCTAGGTTCTAGTGCTTGTTGATTTGGCTATCTGGAAACCTAGCGTGCGTGATAATGTTGCATATCCAACCCTGCTTGAGTGCCAGATTTACATATAAAACATGTTAGTATTTTAGCTATTTATTCTAGCTCTTCCCATATGGTTTGGGTAGTTGTGCACAAGAAGATTGCAAGTGAAGGAGGGTGGTACACTCTTCGTGATGCAGTGTGAACCGGAGGATGGTGGCTGATGAGGCACTTACCTTTCATTGCGCAATTGTGTACAGCATCTGATCGAGATCTACTGAAGCTCCCAGGGAAAGCAGGCTATGAGTATCTCCCGTCATGCTGTTCTTACAGTCTTCATCTGCAATTTTCAACATAGTAGTGTGAAAGCATGGCCAGCTACCAGCAAGTGACAGGACAGAAACACAAGGCAGAGCCAAGGAACATCTTCTACTCTGGTGGCATAGTGGGACTGTTGGATGGAGGTATGAATTTTTTTGTAAAAAGCTGGGGAGCTGCAGACACACTGTAGTACATTCCAGAGACAAAAGCCAGGGTTAGATTTATATCATATGAGAAATCAGTGCAGGGACTTGGGAATAATATTTAATTTCATCTACAGAACTAATTCTTAGTTCCGGACCATAAATAAGAAAATTGCCTGCATATTTGGAAGCAGTATTAAATCAAAGAAAAATCAGAATTGCTCTATGTGGCCTCATATTATAGGTAAATCCAGTATTAGTGGTTGAAAGGGAAGGCAATTCCAGTTTGAAATAAGAGAGGGCATTTTAATATTTAGCATCATTCCAAATTAAAGTCTGTAGCACAAGAAAGAGAGAGTTCTCCTTCACTGGAGGTATTCGAGAGGTACCAACAAAGATGATACAGAGGATTTTTAGTTTTTAGACTCTTAAAATGAGAGTCCTTAGTGAGCCAATTAATGATGAAGTTAGGACAATGCAGCTACTCTACCTGTTTCCACTTGCCTTGCAATAAATCCTCAGGGTTCAGAATCATTTGAACCACGTTGTTACTGACTAGTCCATACATATTCCTAGTTGAATGGGATGTGGCATAGGTTCATGTGTAGCCCTGAGCTAGAGGATTTAAGGTGAGAGCAAAATCTGCCCTGAGGTCAGCAAGAATATTGGCACCACTCTTGTACCATTCATGTCAGACACACAGCTGCTATGTTGCTTGGTTACCAGTCTTGATATTCATTCTTATTATTGCAGAGCATATATATTTTTGTTTCTTGAAATTTTGCTCCTCACTTTAAATCAACAACAAAAAAATCTTGATTTCATTCCCAAAGGAATTCTGAATCCATCTGAATCATTTCCTTCTCAATCTCTATTACAAACTCTTGGGGCGCCTGGGTGGATCAGTGGGTTAAAGCCTCTGCCTTCAGCTCAGGTCATGATCTCAGGGTCCTGGGATCAAGCCCCTCACAGGCTCTCTGCTCAGCAGGGAGCCTGCTTCTCTCTCTGCCTGCCTTTCTGTCTACTTGTGATCTCTTTCTCTCTGTCAAATAAGTAAATAAATCTTCTATTACGAACCCTCATAATTTAGATTTCCATGACTTACACTCTGCAATTTTATACTAAAATTCTGACTGTCCTCACTACTTTCTTTTGTATCCACCTTGTTAAGACTTTTCACTGGGCAACCTTAAGGAGCTATGTAAATTCAAATATAATCCTTTAAGAAAACCTTCAATGGCTCCCTATTTCCCATAAAAGTAACTTTCAAACATTTTAGCTGAGGAATCATTGATTTCACATATAGTTATGTGTGAGATTCTACTATTTAACTAAATAATGGCATATTTCTATGTTATTAAATGTTTATGTTCCATGAAATATTAATATTTGTTTATTATTAAACTTACTAATTTATTTTTAAATCATTTTGATTTTAATAATGTTTTAAAACTGGCTATTCTACATAGAAGTTACATTTTTATATTGATTTATTTCTTTACTTTAATTTGAATATATGCCAGTTAGAAAACCTTGATTGCCAACCATTGTGAATCATATTCTCATTATAATGTGAGATACTGAAACATGTTCTAATCATAAATCATTATGAATAGAAAACCTATGTAATTTCTAAACCTGCAATGCTCAGTTTTCTTGGGCCAGAAGTTTGAAAATAAAAATAAAATGTCATTTTATTTTCAAAATTGATGTATAAAATGCTCATTTTCTTGAATTAATACATCTTTATTATTAATACATCAACTTCCTTTAAAGGAAGTTGAGTAAATTCACAGCAGGATTATTTTTTTTTACAGCAAGTTTATTTTTGGTGTCAAGTGTATCCAAATATATAGCACTTTTACATTCTCAAGAACATGATTTAAATATTTTCAAATACTGTATTATTTACAGTATTTAACTGTAAATAACTCACTTTATTTAACTGTAAATAACTTAACTTTAACTCACTCAGAATTGTAAAAGTCAAATTGTTCAAGAGTCCAAACTTCATTTGAATTTTCT
>JAPYYJ010002386.1:0-12901 GCA_028533885.1 Nasua narica | reverse complement strand
GCCATTCAGGGAGGTCTCAAAAGGAAAGATAAGCACTGAGAGGGAGGGAAAGAGATTGCTGCTGAAGGATCTGCACTTATCCAGGTCCATGGCCAGAATGGTAGGGGATTGTATGACCAGGATTTACTGGAAAATTTTATATGAGTAGAATTTAGCTGCTAAAGGGGAAAGCAGGGTCACTCATGTGTCAGTATGAAGGTTACCCAGGACTTTTTGAAGCAGTATTTCATAGCTGGGGCAGCCTGAGTATTTCTCTGGTAATCGTGTCCCACACCTGACAATGTGTTTACTCCACATGGTTGTCTCTGAAATGGATGCCTCAGAAATCAGAAATTTAATATGAGGCACTTACTCTACAAACATGCGACTGTGTCCTAACGAGTCTCCTGCTTTTACTTGGTGATTCAGCTCAGTGTCCAGAAAGCCTACATAGCCCCTGCATACCCTGATTAGCAAACATATCTCTCCCAATAGAGTCTAAATGGAAAGACAAATTTGAATAAATAGATGAACCTGGTATGTTCTCAGTGTCAGAGTGATCGTAAGATGATGAAGTAAAATTTCAAAATATTCATTTTGTTACTACTCAAAATACTTCTTTTTTCCTTTTTGCCTTTTTTATACCACAGTTCATGCTGTGCATCTATTTACTGAAACATGGAACATTGGTGTCCACAACGGAGGGGCTTTATTCATTGAATGAAGATTGCTTAGTGTCTTGTACGTTTATCACCAAATTATCTTCCTGTTTCTACATGAAAATTTCCACTGCTACCAGCTAATATGATTCTCTCTATCGTTACATGAGAAACAAACAAGAAGCCTGTTATTTAATTATTTATTTATTTAATTAATTTTTATGTTCAGTTAGCCATTGTAACTATAACCATGTATAGCACATCATTTTTTCCCCAAACACTTTCATTTTATTTTTTCATTGTTACAAGATTAACTGTTCATGCATCACACCCATGCTCCAGGAAACACGTGTCCTCCTCAATACCCACCACCAGGCTCCTCCAACCTCCCACCCTCTCCCCACCAAAACCCTCAGTTTGTTGCTCAGAGTCCACAGTCTCTCCTGGTTCATCTCCCCTCTGATATCCCCCCATTCACCCTTCCTTTCCTTCTCACAATGCCCTCCATGTTTTTCCTTATGCTCCACACGTGAGACCATAAGATAAGTGACTCTCTCCGCTTGACTTATTTCACTCCGCAAAATCTCTTCCAGTCCTGTCCACATCATTGGTGTTTGATGTAGTGTTTAATGATTCATTAGTCGCATGTAACAACCAGTGCTCATCACAACATGAGTCTTCCTTAAGACCCATTATCTGGCTACCCAATGCCCCCACCTCACTCCCATCCAAAGCCCTCAGTTTATTTCCTGGAGTCCATAATCTCTTATGGTTCATCTCTCTCCCTGTTTTCTCCCTCTTCAGTTTTTTCTCCTTTCCCCTGTCATCCTCCATGCTATTCCTTATGTTCCATGTGTGAGTGAAACCATGTGATAATTGTCTTTCTCTGCTTGACTTATTTCACTTAGATAATCCCCTCTAGTTCCATCCATGTTGACAAATTGTAGGTATTCATCCTTTCTGATGGCTGAGTAATATTCTATTATATATATTTATCTATATCTATATATCTATACACTATATACAGTATATATATACCATATCTTCTGTATACATTCATCAGTTGGTAGACATTTGGGCTCTTTCCATAGTTTGGCTTTTGTAGACATAGCTGCTATGAACATTGGGGTGCATGTGGCCCTTTTTTTCATGACATTTATATCTTTGGGTTAAATACTTCGTAGTGCAATTGCTGGGTTGTAGGGTAGCTCTATTTTTAACATCTTGAGGAACCTCTATACTGCTTTCCAGAGAGCTGTAACACCTTGCATTCCCACCAACAGTGTAAGAAGGTTCTTTTTTCTCCACATCCTCACCAACATCCTCACCAACATTTGTTGTTTCTTGTTTTGTCAATTTTTTTGCTATTATAACTGGTGTAATGTGGTATTGCATTGTAGTTTTGATTTGTATTGCCCAGATGCCTCATCATGTTGAACATTTTTCTGGTGTCTTTTAGCCATTTGTATGTCTTCTTTGGAGAAGTGTCTGTTCATGTCTTCTAGGCAAACCATGGAATGGGAGAAGATATTTGCAAATGACACTACAGACAAAGGGCTGATATCCAAGATCTATAAAGACTGTAGTAAGAGATGTAGAGAGATACTATATCACATGTAAAGGGTCTATCCAACAAGAGGATCTAACAATTGTAAAGATCCATGCCCCTAACATGAGAGCAGCCAACTACATATGCTAGCTGTAATCAAAATAAAGACTCATATGGATAATAATACATTAATAGTAGGAGACCTTAACACTCCACTCTCAGCAATGGACAGATCATGTAAGCAGAATATCAAAAAGAAACAAGAGCTTTCACTAACTCATTGGACCAGATGGACTTCATAGATATATACAGAACATTCTGCCCTAAACCAGTAGAATATCCATCCTTCTTTAATGCACACAGAACTTTCTCTAGAATAGACCACATACTAGGTCTTAAATTAGGTCTCTATTGATACCAAAAGTTGATTTTATTCCCTTCATGTTATCAGACCACAATGCTTTGAAACTGGAACTCAAACACAAGAAAAAATTTGGAAGGAATTCAAATACTTCAAAGTTAAAGTTAAATTGTTAAACTTAATAATTACCAAAAGAAACAGTTAACGTTTATGTAAAAGGCTTAATTATAAATAAACAGAAACTTGCACTATGTGCTCTTCATTTTAGGGTACCTCCTTTAATTCATCAATGTCTGCACTTTAAATATGCAGTTTACTGTGTGTAATTATTTTCCAATAATTGAATTAATTGGCAAAATATCTAAGGCACATGGATAAGGGTCAGATCTAGAGCACTGTAGTTGACTCTCCATTGAAGATTTGCAAGGTAGCTCTTCTTTTTTTCCCCCGCAAATATGTTTATTTTATTTTTTCAAGATAGCTCTTCTAACAAGGAAGAAAAGCAAGGGTTAATTACAAAAATAGGAACTGTGGGGTAAAATCCAAATAATTCGCATAGGTACAATTAAAATGTAAGTAGAAGAATAACTTATATATAGAAATGTGGTTATAAGACCCTGAATTGGCTGAGTCAGAAGGGCTTAGGGCCATACCACATCTTGGGTGAGTCTTACAAATGCAAGGTAGAGATTCATCGGTGACCACAGATCCGTGAACATCCCAGCAGAGGTCAGAAATGCTTCCCAGAAAGTAATGTCATTTGACTGTAAAGATATTACTGATGATGAGAACAAATGCAAGAGAAATGTAGCTAAAAGTCCATCTCCTTACACCCTGCAGCCCCTGATGAATCCATCAGACATTCAGAGCGCGACAGCACCCCCAGGAACTCACGGATGCCTTAACATTGATGTTTCATTAGACGCTATAAAACAACCTTAGCTTTCAATAGTCAGACCTCTAAGGTCCTGTAAACCTCGCATTCATCATGCAGCATTCCTTAGAAACTTACATTATCTCTACCATCCTTCCCTCCACAAATTTAAAAGGGTGCAACCAATCTCTCCTCACAATCCCAGTGCAGCTCTTTCTGTCCATGGGTTTTGTCCCTGTGCTATCATAAAAGCATCTTCTTGTATCGTAATATGGCTCAAGGATTCTCTCTTGGCCACTCTGTCCCATGAGCCCGCATCAAATTCTCTTCCATTGGACACAGACAGTCTGTTCCACGGCAAGAGCTGACTGACACAACAGTCCAAGTGAACAGACATGAGGTGACTAGAACGTGTGGGGCTCTTTAGTTTGGCACATGATCTGACAAATGAGGCTGTGATCATCCTATCACTGAAGTTTATTCCCAATGACTTTATGAACAGGTGACTCTAAGTGGGCTCCCTTCAGGGTCACTGCGAGAGTATGAAGGACATGCACATGTGTGCAGAAGAACCAGTGACTGTGAACAACACCGTGGGCAGAACATCCAGCTCTCTGAAGCATTCTCTGTTCATGAGGGTGGAAGAGATTTCTGAGCAGGAAGGAGGTATGAAATTGGTGATACCAAGCTTCCTTAGCACTTGTGACAAATATCAGGAAAAGGGAGTTTTCTCATGTAACAATAGAGAGAATCATATTAGCAGGCAGCAGTGGAAATTTTCATGGAGAAACAGGAAGATAATTTGGTGATAAACATACATACATGACACTAAGCAATTTTTCATGTCAATGAATAAACCCACTCTGTTTACCCCAGATCATGACTTGGGCCAAAGGCAGAGGCTTTAACCCACTGAGACACCCATGCACCCCCATATAGTTTCTTTAATATGAAGAATACATCTCATGATTATTCTCTTGGGAAATCTAGGCATAATTTAGTTGGCATGTTATAATTCAATTCAAATGAAATAGTTCATTTCATTTGAAATGAATGAAATTAGTTTTAAGAATCCTAATTGCCTCATGTAAGATACAGAATTTTCCACATGTTTGTGATCCAGTGTTGGGGAAAACATAGGAAGGTA
The DNA here is from genome assembly GCA_028533885.1 of Nasua narica. NCBI lineage: Eukaryota > Metazoa > Chordata > Mammalia > Carnivora > Procyonidae > Nasua > Nasua narica. The sequence continues at coordinate 8,332 of JAPYYJ010002386.1, read as the reverse complement.
TGAAATTGACAAAGGAGATATTGTGTGTGTATCAGACAGAGCAGAAGCTTAATAAAGTTCATTAATAAAAATGAACTTTTAGGACTTCATCAAGATAAAAAGCTTCAGCACAGCAAGGGAAACAATTACAAAACTAAAAAGGAAACCTATGGAATGGGAGAAGATATTTGCGAATGACAGATCAGAGAAAGTGTTGATATTCAAGATCTATAAAGAACTTCTCAAACTCAACACCCAAAAAATAAATAATCCAGTCAAGAAATGGGCAGAAGACATGAACAGACATTTCATCAAAGAACACATACATGTGGTCAAGAGACACATGAAAAAATGCTGCACATCACTTCTCATCAGGGAAATACAAATCAAAATCATAGTGAGATACCACCTTACGCTAGCTAGAATGTCAAAAATTAAGAAGACAGGAAACAAGTGTGGGCAAGGATGTGGAGAAATGGGAACCATTTTCTCACACTGTTGGTGGGAATGCAAGCTGATACAGCCACTCTGGAAAACAGTATGGAGGTTGCTCAGGAAGTTCAAAATAGAGCTACCCTATGACCTAGCAATTGCTCTACTGGGTATTTACCCCAAAGGTACAGATGTAGTGAAAAGAAGGGACACCTGCACCCCTGTCTTCATAACAGCAATGTCCACAATAGCTCAACTGTGGAAGGAGCTGAGATGTCCTTCAGCAGATGAATGGATAAGGAAAATGTGGTTCATATATACAATGGAATATTACCCAGCCATCAAAAAAGATGGATACCTACCATTTACATTGACATGCATGGAACTGGAGGATATTATGTTAAGTGAACTAAGTCAATCAGAGAATGAAAAAAAAGCCCAACACATTTTGAAAGCAGAATAAGGACCTCCCAAATATGTGCACATCCCAATCTCCAGTACCTATGCATATGATATTATATATTGCAAGGAAGAATTAAGGTGGTAGATTGAACAGCATTGCTAATGAACTTACAATCAGATAAAAGAGTGAAGGTTGGAGAAAAGGGAACTCTTTGTACTGTTGGTGAAAATGCATATTTGTGAAGCCACTGTGGAATACAGTATTAATTAAGAGAAGAATCAACTCGTAACTTGTTGAGTATTTTGGCATCCATGTTCATGAGGGATATTGGTGTGTAATTCTCCTTTATGATGGTGTTTTTGTCTGGTTTGGGGATCAGAGGTGGACTCATAGAATGAGTTTGGAAGTTGTCCCTCCATTTCTATTTTTTGAAACAGCTCCAGTAGAATAGGTATGATTTCTCCTTTAAATGTTTGGGAGAATTCCCCTGGGAAGCTATCTGACCTTGGACTCCTGGTTTTTGGGAGATTTTTGATTACTGCTTCCCTTTCCTTGCTAGTTCTTGGTCTTTTTGGAGTGTCAATTTCTTCTTGTTTCAGTCTTTGTAGTTTCCAGGGCACGTGATGTGATGAGCACTGGGTGATATACACAAGTAATGAATCATTGAACACTGCATCAAAAACCAAGGATGTATACTATATGTTGGCTAATTGAATTAAAAAAATAATTCCATTTCATCAATATATAGCAGAATAGTAGTTTTAGGTGTATATTTTAGTAATTTAGCACTTCCATACATCACCCTGTGCTCATCAAGTCAAGTGCGCTGCTCAATCCCAATGACCTATTTCACCCACCTCTTAACCGTTTATTTTTAGTTTTATTTTTAGTTTATTTTATTTTTAAGTAGGCTCTATACTGACTGGGGAGCCCAACACAGGGCTCGAACTCAGGAACCTGAGATCAAGACCTGAGTTGAGATCTCGAGTCAGAGGCTGGAGTGACTGAGCCACTGTGGTGCCCCTTAACCATTTTTAAGCGCACAGTTCAGCGGGATGACATGCTTTCACATTGTTGTGAACTGACACCACCATCCATCTTCAGAACTCTTTTTATCTGGTGAACCTCAAGCTCTATACCTAAATATATATATATATCTTTTAATTACCAAAATATTATATAAGTTTAGAAGAAACAATAGCTTTTAATTTATCTTAAAGCATTAATTCTTAACTGTTTTGGCAAAAGTGTCATGGAAGCCAAGGACCTCGTTCTCACGATTTTATGTCAAAGGAATACAGTTCTTCACCTCACTGAAGAGGGGATAGCAATTTTCTAGAGATACCAGTTTGGTGTTCCACCATTAATCAATATTTGGGAGACCCAAAGATCCTACAAATGAAAAACTCTTCACTCTTAGATTTGGAGAAAACTTTAACTCAGGATTGGGAAAAGGTGCTAGGAGGTTAGTTCTGTGGGAGGTGGGTGAGTTCAGGGAAGAGTTATAACTGGATTCATCTGCCCTGTAATCTGGTGTCTTGGGACTAGAAAAACTGCAGAAAAAAAATTCCTATCTGTCCAGAGCAATGTCCTCTGGGAGGTGATGTGCTCAAATATTGGAGAAACAGGAGGGAAATACACCCACGGAACAGATAGGGAGCCCTAAATATCTCTTCTGCTGTTGTCCCTCAAGAATTGCAACCCTGGGCTGACTGGGGCATGGTTATTTCTTTTGGAGCCCTACCTCTGGGTTAGAGAATCGTGCTGTATTGTTTGAGAACAGAGCTCCAGTGTCGATCATCAACCATCTAGGGAGGAATTTGGACTTCTATATACAGATCCCTATGCAGGTGAGTCTTAGAACCCAGCAGGTACTGCAAGAAAGGGCCAGAGAGAATAGAAGGGTGACAACATTTACCTGAAGCCACCTGAGAACCAACCCAGCCTAGCCCAGCACCAGGACATCGCTGTGGTTGTTGGCTTGCTTGATTAGCTAATGAATAGATTTAGTTATGTTCCTAAGAAGAAAAGTAAACACTGAAACCAGCCATGCAGGGGAGATTGTTGAGGATTAACTAGCGCTGATGGAAGAGTAGTGATGGGTGAGTAGCGATGGGTGGCAGAAAGGGGATGCAATGAGTAGACACAAGTCCAAGAATCTTTGCAATTAAGAGGAATAGAGATATAGGGTATTAGGTACAATGGCTAAGCAGTCAAAGGAAGGCATTCCTTTTATTCTTTTAAGCCAGGGAAAATTTGAGTTTGTTCCCATATTGACGAGAAAGATCCAGACCAATGGATCATAAGATATACATTTCACAGTATCCTTTTTCTTGCTGGGCATTCCAATAATTTTTTTAAAATTAATATGTGAAAGGTGTATAGAAGAAAAGTTTTAGGGGCTCCTGGGTGTCTCAGTGTTAAAGCCTCTGCTTTCAGTTCAGGTCATGATCTCATGTTCCTGGGATTGAGCCCCACATCAGGCTCTCTGCTCAGCAGGGAGCCTGCTTCCCCCTCTCTCTGCCTGCCTGTCTGCCTACTTGTGATCTCTGTCTCTTTCTGTCAAATAAGTAAACAAATCTAAAAGAAAAAGAAAAGAAAAAGAAAAGATTTACAATTACTTCCTTCCTAGTGACGTTAAGTATATTTTTGGGTTTCTTAGATGTTTGCTTTCTCTTTTGTTGGGTGGGTTTCGAGTGTGTATATTCCTATTTTAATTGCATTTTCTCAATCATAGTTACTGAAGTTTTTCCATCTACTTTGTCATTTGACCTTCAGTTCCTTTGTGTACTTGCAGACCTATTCAAGGGTAGTAAGAAAGTTAATACATTTCGTGTGCTCAAACCTATCATTTGGTCATATTTTCCTCCCCCCTCTTGCTTGTTTAATGTAGAAAGTTCTGCAACATTTGAAGTAATAAATCACCTTTTATACACCTTTTCAACCCGTGTTCACATTTCTGTTATCCTTGTTGTACCTTTTGGGATGTTTCTCAAAGTCATGTCATCGGCCACCAACATTTTGAAGGTATTCTTTTTTATCATTTGACCAACATTCACCTTCCTACATAAATATGAAGTAATATATCTCTATATGAGATGAAAGCATCACTTTAGAAAATGCTTCCTGCCCACTCTTTTGTTATATTCTTTTATTTCTAATTTTTATATTTTGAAAGAGGTAATCTGTACTCCCAATGTGGGGGTCAAACTCACCAGCCCCAAATCAGGAGCTGTACTTCTTACTGACTGAACCAGCCAGGCGCCTCCTGTTTCCAAGTCTTTAGCACTTTACTCTGGAATTAGTGACCCAGGTTGATGTCCTTACATTAATACTATTTTATGCCTCTCTAGAAAGTTAGTTTTAGATTGTTGTGTTTCAGACTGTTTGCGATAGCTCCATGCCTAACCTATTCTTCCTTCTACTGTTATCCTTTGTTCCTTAAACTTTTAGCTTCTTTTAAAAATTAGATTTCTAAGGGCTCCTGGTGGCTCAGTGGGTTAAAGCCTCTGCCTTCGGCTCAGGTCATGATCTCAAAATCCTGGGATGGAGCCCCGCATCAGGCTCTCTGCTTGACAGGGAGGCTGCTTCCCCCTCTCCCTCTGCCTGACTCTCTGCCTACTTGTGATCTCTCGCTCTTCAAATAAATGAATAAAATCTAAAAAAATAAAAAATAAAAATATAAAAATTCCATTTCTAGGGGTGCCTGGTCCTCAGTCCATTGTGTATGTGACTTCTTATTTCAGCTCAGGCCATCATGTCAGGGTCATGAGATGGAGCCCTGATTGGGCTCCGGGTTGATTGTGGAGTCTGCTTGAGTTTCTCTCTCCACTTGTCCCTCTGACCCTCTTCCACCTAGCTTATGTACTTCCTCTTTCTTTGAAAAAAATATTATGTTTCTGTATTATGCAAACACAAATATTCATGCACTTAAGAAAAGATTTTATGTATTTATTTGAGAGAGAGAGAGAGAGAACATGGGAGAGAGCACAATCAGAGTGGAAGGGGAGAGGGAGAGGGAGAAGCTGGCTCCCCACTGAGCAGGGAGCCAGACAGGGGCTAGATCCCAGCACCCGGGGATCCTCACACCGGATCCTGACCTGAGCCCAAGATACAAGCTTAACTGACTGAGCCACCCATGTGCTCTATTCATACACTTTCATGAATAGAACTTGCACATGTTTTAAATTGTTTTTAGGCTCTGGTGCAGTCTTTTTTTTTTTTTTAAATAGCTTTTCTCCCTCAATAGTACCTTACAGACTTGCCTCCATCAACTCGTATAATGATAATTCATTATTTCAGTGATTGCATATTATTTCATGGTATGGCTGGTTCATTTACAATTTTGAAGACTTTTCATATTCTTTCTCATTAAATTGATATTTTATCAAGCATAAAAAAATATTTTGAGATTGAGGGGCACCTGGGTGGCTCAGCCGGTTAAAGTTCTGCCTTCAGTTCAGGTCATGATCTCAGGTCCTGGGATCGAGCCCTGCATCGGGCTCTCTGCTCGACAGGGAGCCTGCTTCCCCCTCTCTCTCTGCCTGCCTCTCTACCTACTTGTGATCTCTCTTTCTGTCAAATAAATAAATAAAATCTTTAAAAAAAAATATTTTGAGATTGAGTGAAAATGCTGGTTCTCCACTGGGGGCAGTTTTGTCCTGGCAACATTGAGCCATGTTCAGAGACATTTTAGGCTGTCAGATAGGGGAGGTGTCACTAGAGGCCAGGGGTGCCCTAGACACCCTACATTGCCCAGGACAAGCCCCGGCACAGAGAAGGATCTGGGCCCGAGTAACAATACTGCTGAGATTGAGAAACCCTGAGGTAAAGAATACATATCTATAGTTTTAATACTTAGAGCTGTTTTCAGATTATTTCCCCAAATGTTATAGCACCTCCCATTTCTACAATGAAAATTAAAGAACACCATTTTGCGACCTGTTTAAAAGTTCCAATCCCAATTGCTGTGATACCTTTTTAAGTTTTTTGATAGGCTGACGGGTATGGAAGGAATTTCTTGTTGTTTTCCTAAGCAATTGGTGAGTTTGAGCAAATTCATATATTTGGCCCCAATTTGGATTTGCCCCTTATTATTATATGCCCATATACTATGTGCCCATTTTCTACTGTTGCCAGCATTTCAAATGATTTTTACAGGTTGTTTCTTTATTGAATTCTATGGGAATATCTGGCGCATAAAAATGTTTCAAAATGTATTAGTTAATGTATAACTTCTACCTTCTCAGTTTCTTGCCTTAATTGTGATGGTTTTGCCTGTAAATTTTAGTTGCTTCATTTTTTTATTTTGGGGAATTTTCGGTCATTTTAAGGACTTTGGGGTGATTTTTTGTATTTTTAAAATTTATTTTTAATATCCATACATGCAGTGTTATATTAGTTTTAGTTGTACAGTGTAGTGATTCCACAATTATATACATTACTAAGTGTTCATCGTCGTAAATCTACTTTTCATCCCTTTCACGTATTTCACCCATTCCCCCATCCACCTCCCTTCTGGAAACCACCAATCTGTTTTCTACATGGAATAGTCTTTTTGTTGTTGTTGTTGTTGTTGTTGGTATTCATTTGTCTTATTTCTTAAATTACATATGAGTAAAATCATATAGTATTTGTCTTTCTCTGAGGTATTTCACTTATCATTATACCCTCTAGATCCAACCATGTTGTTGCAATTGGCAAAACTTCATTCTTTTTTATGGCTGCATAATATTCCATTGCATATATATCAATCATTGAATCCATTCGTATATCAAAGGACACTTGGGGTGCTTCCATATCTTGGTTATTGTAAATAATGCTGCAAAACGTGGGGTGAATGTACGTTTTGAATTAGTGTTTTTGTCTTCCTTGGGTAAATACCCAGTAGTGGGTTTTGTTGATCATGTGGTATTTCTATTTTTAATTTTTTTTAAGGAACCTCCATACTGTTTCCACAATAGCGAAACCCGTTGATTTCCTACAAACAGTGCATGTGGTTCCCTCTTCCCCTCCTCTGTACTGACATGTGTTAATTCATGTCTTTCTATACAAACCATTTTGACTAATGTGAGGTGACACTCTTATTCTATTGGATGTCACACAAATGGAATTATTTCATTCCCTTCTCAGATTGTTCACTGTATGTAGAAATACAATGATTTTTTGAAGGTTTGCTTTGTATCCAGTACTTGGATGAATTAATTTATTAGTTCTATTAGTGTTTCTGTGGCATCTTTATGATATTCTACATATGAGATCAAACCATCTGCATACATAAATGTATTTCTTCCTTTCCAGCTTGGATGCCTTTTATTTCCTTTCCTTTCTTTAATTGCTCCAGCTAAACTTCCAGTGTTATGTTGAGTAGACATCAAGAAAGTGGGCATCCTTTCTTTGTTCCTGATCATAAAGGAAAAATGTTGACTGTATCCCCATTGAGCATGCTTGCTGTGGGTTTTTCTAAATGGTTTTATGTTGAGATAGTTTTCTTTTATTCCTAGTTCTTAGTGTTTATATCTTGTTCTATACACAAATGTAAACATGAATTTCTTGAGTTCAGAATAGAAACAATAATGTATCTTCCAGGTTAGTAATGCATGATCATGTTATGCTCTTTCTCTCTTATTTTTGAAGTCACATCAATGACATGGAACTGGAGAATGATACACAAATTTCAGAATTTCTTCTTCTGGGATTTTCAGAGGAACCAGAATTGCAACCCTTCCTTTTTGGGCTGTTCCTGTCCATGTACCTGGTCACCATTCTTGGGAATCTGCTCATCATCCTAGCCGTCAGCTCTGACTCCCACCTCCACACCCCCATGTACTTCTTCCTCGCCAACCTGTCCTTTGTAGACATCTGTTTCACCTCCACCACCGTCCCCAAGATGCTGGTGAATATACAAACGCAGAGAAAAGTCATAGCTTATGGCAGCTGTATTACACAGATGTACTTTTTCATACTTTTTGTAAGTTTGGACGACTTCCTTCTGACTGTGATGGCTTATGACCGCTTTGTGGCCATCTGTCACCCCCTGCACTACACGGTCATCATGAACCCCCAGCTCTGTGGACTGTTGGTTCTGGTGTCCTGGATCATAAGTGTCTTGTATTCCTTCTTACAAACATCAATGGTGTTGCGGCTGTCCTTCTGTAAAGAGGTGGAAATCCCCCACTTTTTCTGTGAACTCAATCAGATGATCCAACTTGCATGTTCTGATACCTTTCTTAATAACATGGTGTTGTATTCTGCAGCTCTGCTGCTGGCTGGTGCTCCCCTGGCTGGGGTCCTTTACTCTTACTCTAAGATAGTTTCCTCCATCTGTGGAATATCCTCAGCTCAGGGGAAGTACAAAGCGTTTTCCACCTGTGCATCTCATCTCTCCATTGTCTCCTTATTTTATTGTACGAGCCTAGGAGTGTACGTTAGCTCTGCTGCTACCCAGAGCTCACACTCAAGTGCAATAGCCTCGGTGATGTACACGGTGGTCACACCCATGCTGAATCCCTTCATCTA
>JAPYYJ010002385.1:0-12905 GCA_028533885.1 Nasua narica | reverse complement strand
CACATAAAGACACACACTAAATAGGATAAAGACTATAACTTTCTGTCCACATCAGGTTTTGCAGCCAAAGGAGTTACAAAAAAAAAAAAAAAAAACAACAATAACAACAAACAAAGCAAAAATGAACTTTTCATTTTCATAGCCTTTGAATATGGTTATTATCTCTATTTTACAGATGAGAACAGAAGCTTATGTAGGTAAAATAACTTGTCCAAGGACACAAAGCTAGTAAAGGAAAGTTGGAATTGGACCTCAGTTCTGACTCTAAAACCTCAGTGAATAACTACCCTGTCTGACTACTTTCCTAATAATACAAGTTATAAATGATTCCACAATTTTTATGTTAACCTTATTTACTATGTAATTCCTCATCTTATAAAACCATACAAAACTGGTATAGATGTAAAGTACATTCCATAGTATCAATAAACCTAAAAGAAAAGCACTAGGCTTAGTTTTCAAACCTCATTGCATAAAGTTTTGATTAGCCACGTAATCACAAGCATTTCCCTTTGTACTTAGTGTTTTTAGAGTTAATATGTTCCTATAGTTGCAGAATCACCAGCCAGTCATCTGAGAAACATTTTTATATTTCATAGACCACAGGCAGCACCAAAGTTTAAAACTTCTTTTCCTTTGACTAAGAGTCATTCTTACTGGTCTTACTGGGTACAAGCCATGATTTATAATTGTACTTTGGACACCCAAAAAATTAATTTTAATCATCATGGTAGATACAAAATAAAGGATGAGATCTTGCCCTTTGCAACATGGATGAACCGAGAGGGTATTACGCTAAATGAAATAAGTCAGACTGAGAAACACAAATATCATTTGATTTCACTTACAGAGAATATAAAAAATAAAACAAATGAATAAACAAATGAAAAGCAGAATCAGACCTGTTAATACAGAGAACTGATGGTTGCTGGGGTGGGGGCAAAATGGGTAAAGGGGTTTGGGAGATACAGGCTTACAGTTAGGGAATGGATAAATCATGGGAATAAGGTACAACACACTATGGTGACAGATGTAGCCATACTTGTGGTGAATATAGCAGAAGATATAGAGCTGTCCAATCACTATGTTGTACACTAAATTAATGTAACATTATGTCAACTATAGTAAAAATAAATGAATAAATGAAATATAAATAAAAATAATAAAAAATAAACAAAGTTGAATGTGAATAATCTTATATTTTATTATATTAACCCTAACCCTAACCCTGGTATGACCAGGGTATGACCAACTTTGCATCGTAGTCATTTCAAATCCAAAAGCCACCAGAAGAACAATGTGTTAATCCCGAGTCAGTATTAAAGTTCTTCCGAGCACATGCTGTAAAGCTCTGTCTCTTCAATCCTGCTTCCAGCCAGGCAAGCCTATTTACCTGGTTTCTTCTCTGCAGGTAGCCCACACCATGGGTTTGACTCCTGCCCAACAATAAGTATGTTGAAAGTTCCTGGGGCGCCTGAGTGGCTCAGTGGGTTAAAGTTTCTGCCTTCGACTCAGGTCATGATCTCAGGGTCCTGGGATCGAGCCCCGCATCGGGCTCTCTGCTCAGCAGGGAGCCTGCTTCCTCCTCTGTTTCTGCCTGCCTCTCTGCCTACTTGTGATTTCTCTCTCTGTGTCAAATAAATAAATGAAATCTTTAAAAAAAAAAAAAAGAGTTCCTATAAATAAGGCGTAGAACCTCCTACGTTCTCTCTCCTAGGGTGCCTATATTAGTTTCCTCCTTCCTTCGATATCTGGATTCTACCCCTGACACTAGCCCAGTTGCTAGCTTCCTGAAAGCACCTCCATTCCCATTCACTTTAATACTTACTCCCAACCTGCAAATCCCAGCTTGACTTATCTTTCCTGCTCCTAGAATTGTTATTCTTAAGGATGATTATTTGTTAGCTTAAATTTTACAGGCTGATAACAAGGACTGAATACAAAAATGTGTTTAGTGATTCTGAATACACATGGCAAAAATGCAAGTGTATATAATTTAGCTTATTCAAATCTATTACTTTTCCTCCCCCAGTATGAACCTTATTTTTGAGTCATGAAACTTACAGGAACTGTGAAGAGAGGCAAAGGCACCAACTTTCTTTTGTTTTAAAGTACAAAATACTTGTAATTATCAGAACTGCTGAGGAGTGAAATCTGGGTAATAGTGGATAACCACAAGAGATAGATTGTTAGTTGATCATCCAAATATATATTCTATTTTTCCTGCCTGCAAAGAGGACTACATTTCCCAGCTACTCTGAAAGTCAGGTGACTATGAGATTGAATTCTAGCCAACTGAATGTGGATAGAAGTGATATACAGTCCTCTCTGGACAAAACTTCCCATGCTCTTTTCATTTTCGGTCTGGCTGGGATGGAGACAATACCCTAAGGTGACCTTGAGAACCACATGCTGATGATGACAAGCCTCCCTACCTGAGTCTCTAAGTGACCACAAGGAGGATAACCAAACTACTGACCTGTTTACCCTCCAGCAGTGTTACATGAGCAAGAAAAAAATTACTATGTTCAAGCCATTTTTCAAAAGTCCAAATGGTTTTGGAGTCTATTTGTTTTCATAGTTAGCATTAAGCTAATTAATAGCCCATATTATATAAGGTAAAAGTGGAACTTTAATTTTTTCCCCAGTACCATTGATATTTGTTAGACAATTTGCATAACTCCAGAGACCTTTTGTCAGGGAAAAGAGAGAGATCCTGAAACTTCTGCCTAAAAGTCGAAGTTATTGAAACCTCTTCTAACTAAACCCCTCTACTGAAATAATACTTAGCAAGGATGAGTGGCAGGAAAGAATATAGCCTTAGAGAGAAGGAAAGTTCTGGCAGTTTTACCCTGGAGATGTAGCTATGCAATCATTTGAGCTATCATTTGAAGAACCCAGGTCAATGAGACACAGCATTCTTCACTAAGGTTATAATGAGAAGTGATCATTCTCCCCATTTTTTCCCCACATTCAACAAATATTTATTGAACATCTGCTATATAACCCCTTCTCCATTCCTCTATGAACCCCAAATCTCTTGTGAGTACACTAAGTAACACTCTCAGCCTTAGGCTATGACCCTGCTTCTACCTCCTTTTATAACCTAAAAACTGTCTTTTGCAAGAGCAGTCCTATTCCTCCCAACTTTAACACGAGGTATTTTGTTTCTTCAACAAAGAAGAAGGGGTCAGCATGTTTGTTGTTCCTTTGGGGAAGTAGGGGTCAACATGTTTCTTGTTCCTCATAGCCACTTCTACATCTTCGGTCTAGGATTCAATCCTATCAACCACCAGATTTCAAATTTCCATAAGAGGGAATCTGAGTTTCCCAGCTTTAGTCAGTTGTCAACTCCTTGTAGTTAAGATGTAGCTATAGCATCAAGGCTACGTGTCACCGACATAGCCAACAGAAATCCCACCACAGGTCGCGGGGGGAAAGTCCCTGAGAAAGACAATGGCTATATCCTGAGCACTACCCCAAAAAGGTACCCGGAGCATGCCAACCTCTGGCCTTGCAGCATATCTGAACACTGCCTACTTCCTGTACATCCAAGAATGCCACAACCCAACTATCCAACCACAAGGGCAATATAGTCACATCCCTCCCACTTTAAGCAACTACATCCACAATTGATATCTATTTCAAGTCTAGAATCTTTAGAAGAGTCCACAATTCTTCTAGCTTAGCTGTAACCACACACCATATCAATTTCTAACATGAAAAATGCCTCAGATCAACCAATTGATTTCATAAAGAATAATGCCAGTGGGATTCACTGTCATTACTCACTAAAAACTTTCAATTGTTGTAACTCCTATTTCAAAGGAAAAGAGAAGATAATTATTGTCCTCTATTAGCAATAAAAAGCACAAATAAAACTAAGGTCTTATTCTAAAATTAACAAGTCAGGAAATGACAGATGTTGGCGAGGATGCGGAGAAAGGGGAACCTTCCTACACTGTTGGTAGGAATGCAAGCTGGTGCAGCCACTCTGGAAAACAGTATGGAGGTTCCTCAAAAAGTTGAAAACATAGCTACCCTACGGCCCAGCAATCGCACTACTGGGTATATACCCTAAAGACACAAATGTGGTGACCCGAAAAGGCACGTGAACCCAACTGTTTACAGCAGCAATGTCCACAATAGCCAAACTATGGAAAAAACCTAGATGTCCATCCACAGATGAATGGATAAAGAAAATGTGGTATCTATGGCCCTGCAATTGCACTACTGGGTATTTACCCCAAAGAAACAGATGCAGTACAAAGAAGGGTCACATGTACCCTAATGTTCATAGCAGCAATGGCCACAATCGCCAAACTGTGGAAAGAACCAAAATGCCCTTCAACAGATGAATGGATAAGGAAGATGTGGTACATCTATACAATGGAATATTATGCCTCCATCAGAAAGGATGAATACCCAACTTTTGTATCAACATGGACTGGACTGGAAGAGATTATGCAGAGTGAAATAAGTCAAGCGGAGAGAGTCAATTATCTTATGGTCCCACTTATGTGTGGAGCATAAGGAAAAACATGGAGGACATTGTGAGAAGGAAGGGAAGGGTGAATGGGGGAAAATCAGAGGGGGTAATGAGCCATGAGAGACTGTAGACTCTGAGCAACAAACTGAGGGTTTTGGAGGGGAGACGGTGGGGTTGGGTGAGCCTGGTGGTGGGTATTGGGCAGGGCACACATTGCATAGAGCACTGGGTGTGGTGCATGAACAATTAATCTTGTAACACTGAAAAAATAAAATAAACATATTTGGGGAAAAAAAGATAAATGAAAACTTATGTTACACAAAAACTTATACCTAAAAAAAGAAAAATGTGGTATATATATATACGATGGAATACTAGACAACCATAAAAATAAAAAAAAATAAAATACCAAATCCTGCCATTTGCAACAACGTGGATGGAACTAGAGGGTATTAGGCTAAGCAAAATAAGTCAATCAGAAAAAGACAATTATCATATTATCTTTCTGATATGAGGAATTTGAGAGGCAGGGTGGGGGGTCATGGGGGGTAGGGAGAGAAAAAATGAAACAAGATGGGACCAGGGAGGGAGACAAACCATAAGAGACTCTTAATCTCAGGAAACAAACTGAGGGTTGCTGGGGGATGGGGCATAGGGATAGGGTGGCTGGGTTATGGACATTTGGAAGGATATGTGCTATGGTTAGTGCTGTGAATTGTGTAAGATTGATGATTCACAGACCTATACCCCTAAAGCAAATAATACATTTATGTATTATTTAATACATACATACATTTATGTATTATTTAATACATACACATAATATATGTTAATAGAAATAATTAAAAAAAAAGCTAAGGCCTTATTTCTGCCTTAGCTAGTATTTGGGAATACTTTCTTCCAGTATTCATTCCATATACCTTGCATTCAGGTCACATTTTGAAAAACACTGCTTATTAAGTTATTTGCCTGGTAGAGTAATCCAAGCCTCCATCTTTTGGAAGCCTGAGCCCTTAACATTTCTGCTGAAGGGCTGCAAGAAAATTTTTATTAACCTTATTACTCTGCATGGCAGTGCTAAGAGATATCTCAGGGAATCCCATGACTCTACCAAATTCCTCTTGGTGTCTCCCTGCTACAAACAACTCTGTATCCATTTTATAGACAAAGTCAATAATCCCAGCTAATATATGATCTCCTTTTTTACCTACTCCCCTACAGGCATGAGGGAGCCAAATAGCCAGATGCTACAATTACGCACCTACTTCAGCAGAACCATTATCCTAAGCACTGAAAACAGTTGAGGAACATGGACATTTTGCAAAAACTAGGGTTCAGGTAATATGAGGAGACAGAGGCACTCTCCAAGCCAAAGTCTGAAGATACCACCTGTTGCTCACTATAAGAATTAGGATTCCAAAACACCAAGTGTTGGTGAGTATGTGGAGAAAAAGGATCCTTATGCACCACTAGTGGGAATATAAACTGGTGAAGCCACTGTGGAAGATAGTATGGAGGTTCCTCAAAAAATTAAAAATAGAACTACCATATGATGCAGTAATCATACTACTGGGCATTTACACAAAGAATATCAAGACACTAATTCAAATGGATACATGCACCCATATGTTAATGATAGCATATTTACAATAGCCAGATAATGAATACAGCCCAAGTGTCCATCGATACCAACAGAAGAATGGATAAAGAAGATCTGCCATATAATGTATATTTATATGCATATATATGGAATATCATTCAACATAAAAAATAATGAAATCTTGCAATTTGCAACAAGAGATAGAGAATACAATGCTAAGTGGAAGTCAAAGACAAATACTACATGATCTCATTCAAATGTGGAATTTAAGAAACAAAGGGAAAAAGAGAGACTAAAAAACAGACTCTTAACTATAAAGAACAAATTTTTGGTTACCAGAGGGAAAATAGATGGGGTGATGGTTGAAATAGGTGAAGGGGATTAAGAGTACACTTCTTGGGACCCTGTGTGATTCAGTCAGTTAAGCATCTGCCTTCAGCTCCGGTTGTGATACCAGGGTCCTGGGATCAAGTCTCACATAGGTCTCCTTGCTCAGTGGGGACTCTGCTTCTCCCTCTGCCAGCCACTCCCCTGCTTACTCCACTCTCTCTCTCACTCTCTGACAAGTAAATAAAATCTTTAAAAAAAAATAAAAGTATATACTTCTCTTGATGAGAAGCTGAGTAAGATATAGAATTGCTGAATCACTACATTGTACACCTGAAATTAATAATGTATGTTAACTATAGTGGAATTAAAATTTTTCAAAAAGGGGCACCTGGGTAGCTCGGTCAGTTAAGTAACTGCCTTCAGCTCCAGTCATGATACCAGGGTCCTGGGATCCAGCCCAGCATGGGGCTTGTTGCTCCTTCACACTCCCCCTCAGTGCTCTCTCTCACAAATAAATAAACAAGATCTTTAAGAATGTTTAATTTACTTTAATTTAAAAAAAAAAATAGGATTCCAAGGGGCAAAAGCATGTGTCCCCTAGCAATTAAAATCTCTATACTTATACAACTAAGAATCGTGGTGATAGGAAGGAAAACTATTTTAATACGTCATTAGGTATGGTCCTGAGAAGTCACTTCTCTGACTAGTATGTGAGAAGGACAACATTCTATATAAATCTCTGGGTCACAACCCCACATTTACAAGGTTGCCAGTTGGTACCATAGTTGAGTTCTCAGTAAACTATTCCAACATTGTGTCAGATCAGCTGCTCTGGGATGAGGGAATACATAAGACAGTGAATTCCACTGGCATCATTCTTTCTCTATGAAGTGGATTGATTGATCTGAGGCAATAGTATATGATTTATATCATGCCTGTATAGAACATGGTCAGCTAATCTATGATGGTAGTAGAAGCAGGGCATGAAAAAAAGAAAACTAGATACAAAATAAAAAAAAGACAAGTTGCTATACCCTTCACAATGTATTTGGACCAATCCAATCAGACAGCACGTCACGCACTATGTTGAGAACATATGATATCCTATCTTGAAATCGGAGTTGGCCAAAGCTGCTAGAAAATTAGTCAATTTTCAGCATTAGAAGAAACCTGATAAATCTCAGTGAGAAAAGGTCCATGCAACTGAGGCCAGGCCTAGCCTCCATTCTTGTCATCATATGCACTTTATTTCCAAGTTCACTGAGCAAATGCTGATATCTTTAGAGAAGAACATAACATTCATTATATTATTAAGTCTTCAGTTGAATATCATTAAATACAAATATTTTTGTTTCCGGGCCTATTGTGAGAGTTTCAATCACAGTCTCTCCTAAACTCTCTGGTTACCATCTGCGAATCTTACTCCCAGAAAGTGGTATAAAACCTGACCTTTGGCTATCTCTCCTTCCAGCCTAAGCAAACAGTGGGATACTGCCTCAAGTTATATGCCCTGAAAGTTTTCCTTTTCTTCAGCTTTCTTCCCTGTGTCTGCTGATAGGGGCTGTAATACTGTAGCACTTCATTTCTGGTTCATACCTGAACAGATTTCAGAGTCATCTATAATTTTTTATCATGTTTCCATAGGGAACTCTCCATGAAAATGCTTATGTGAATAAAGTTAATGTTAGCAATGTAACATGTACTAATGGGTCAGTCTTATCACAGAAACAACTGAAATCATTCTTTTAAAGTTCCTATAACTTCTTCCATGACAAAATTTCTTTGGTTTGTCACTTTCCCTTTCTTCTTCCCTCTTAGCAGTTAAATGACCCTTGCATCCATTGTTTTGATTCTATTCTTTCTCCCTCATTTCAACTGATGAGTATTTCTACTTTAGTGTGTATCGGCACTTGATATTCAAAAAGTCCAAAGTAATTCAGCATATTGCCCACCTTTCTCTTATACTTCCCTATCTCTACTATCACCACCATTCTTCTAAATTATTCAGGAGATATTTTTGATCAATCCAACAAATTTTGAAAATCTCTTCCTCTTGTGCAATCCACTCAATTAAGAATGCTCCTAATTTTGATAAGTAAAAATTGCATGGTTTGGTGGATATACTGGGAATTTTAAATTTTACAACTATGACCATGTTATTGTTAGCCTATAAAGAATAAGAAATTGTCCCTAACACCCAACATTTACTATCATTGTGTGGTCTATAAAATTGATAAATATGACAACTACATCTTCAACCAAGTCATTGATTTAAAAAAAAAAACCACCTTTGTAAGAACATCAAGTAGATAGATGGTAGGAAAGGAAAGTTCAGTCACCAATTCACTTGGATACAATTCAACAAACACATGTTAAACAACATACTAAACAACAGAAAATTTGAGAAATTTTCTGTTTGAGAAAATTTCTCTACAAGGAGAAATAAGGTCCATTTAGGTAAGATGGAAAAATCAAACTGATTATGAAAAGGCTGTTTTTTGAGCTTTTAGGTAAGTTCCTGGTCCAAGCTTGATGCTTTTTAAATATTTCTTGTACGTTCTTATATTATCAAGAAAGGCTGACTATTAGTCTTAAAACTTAAAAGGACCATCAGAATCACCCAAAGGACTAATTAGAAGACAAACTGCTGAGCCTTACCTCTAGAAATTTCCATTGATTAGGGTACAAGTGAACCACAATAATGTGCATTCCTAACAAGCTACCAGTCAAGAACCAGTACCCTAGACAAGGATTTCTCAAAGCAGCACTATTGACATTGAACACTGACATTATGGGCTGAATAATTCTTTGTTGTGGGGAACTACAATATCCCTGGTCTCTATCCACTGGGTGCCAGTATTACACACACCCTGTCACAAGATACTGCCAAACGTTCCCTATGGAACGTTTGCTCCTGGTAGAGAACCAGTGCTCTATATCAACCAGGTTACCTTTCTGGGTAGTTTGTTAAACTTAAAGACCTAATTACTTCTATAGACACTGTGATCTAGATTTTAACAGAACATTATGTAGTATCTCTCAAGTTATCTTGTTGGAGAAAACAAAAATATGGGCTGAATAATATAAAATTAAAAGGCTTTGTATTTATTTAACTATTAGATCCAAGGGTTTTGATTAATAGATTTTAGCACAGAGGCAGGCCTCTCAAACCTATACTGAGTTACTTTTTCCTAGACTGGATGTCAAAGAGGCTCATTTCTTACAACACCAATCAAATGGTGGTAACTACTTAGAGTGTCACTTTAAGGATTCCAGAGGTGTTTATAGCAAAGCAGGAAAGAATACGGAGCACATTTGACAATGCCTCTTATGGACAATGAAAAAGGAAATAATGCCATGGTCTACACTGCAGTTCATTACTGTTCCAACCTATATTCCTGCTTCAGATATTTGATCATATCTAATTTTTTGCCAGAGTTTTTTAAACTCCACTTTTTTTTTTAACTCTGGTGTATAAACCCAACTAGTTATATCATTTCTTCTCTCTATAACATATTCTGTAATTTCTACTTCTTGAAGAAATTCTTCTAATTCAGAATTATGTAGTATACTAGGTCCTATTATTTTCCATCATCTTTTGAGCATATGCAGTGCTTTAAGAAAAATAAAAATTTTACTAGATCTCCTAGCCTTTACTTAAAGGGAGTTCTAACAAATATCCAGGCACTTGGGAACCTCTCTCTCCTTAGACCAAGACTGTTCCATGATATCCTCGAGAACACAGAATCTATTCCTCTCCGTAATTAGCTAGTCTGTGGAATACTTGCATTATTACACTTCTTTTTTTTTTTAAAGATTTTATTTATTTATTTATTTATTTATTTATTTATTAGGAAAGAGAGAGAGAACATGAGAAGGGAGAAGGGAGAAGGTCAGAGTGAGAAGCGGACTCCCCATGGAGCTGGGAGCCCGATATGGGACTCGATCCCGGGACTGCGGGATCATGACCCGAGCCAAAGGCAGTTGCTCAACCAACTGCGCCACCCAGGGGCCCCGCATTATTACACTTCTATGCGTCTCTCATTTTATCCTTGTTTACATGTTCTCCACCATTCTTTGACCCTTAAATCTGTAGGTTCTACCACCCTCTAACTAGTATGTTTCTTTTGAACAATGAAGAAAATAAGCAACAGTAAGTTATAAAAGAGACATAATTAGATTTTCAGTAATTATGTTGTCTTCAATGTGCCAAAGACTGCAATTATTTTTAATGAAAAATTCTCATAGAATAAAAATAACCAAAATAGAGGAAAATAAGTTATAAAAGTCTTTTTTCCAATCTAATAAAACTTCCAAATTCTTACATTTCGAAAACAGTGTACAAAATTGGGTGTGGTCAGATCTTAAACAATCAGTTTCAACACAAATCAATGTAGGTAATAAACCAACCTCAAAGATGAGTCACTGAATTTGGATTACCAAGTATTTTAAATACAATCACTTTGGGTGGAGAAAAGGAAATAATTTATTCAAAACTGCCAAATCATTGTATTTATATTAATTTGTCACTGCTTTTAATATGCAGCTAAAATACAAATAAAGGTTATCAAATAATTAGTAGTAATATGATTAACAGAAAAATTACTCAGGAGAGCAAAGATTCCCATTTATACAAATTTGGAAATAATAATTGCAAGTTAGTTGGGAGTACTGGTATTACAGTCAAATATTTTGATAAGCATTTTTGTAAGGTCAAAAGCTTTCCATTAAATATTAAATAACATTATTAACTATATATATGTATATTTGTTATATGCAACATGCATATATATCCGTCCAACTTTTAGATTTTGGTAGTCATTCTTAACATATACTGATTTTCTAATGACAACATGGGAATCTTTACCCTATTTCTGATTGATCAATACTACTGCTAATCACGCTACTAAATGGTAGAAACTAGAAAAAAAAAAACTAGAAAAAAAAAAGTATCACTGACATCTAGGAATACTGTTTACTTTTCATCAGAACACCCTTTGTATCTACCAGGAAACCTTATGGAAGTTCTGTTTTAAGTTACAGTATGAACACAAAAAGTCTAGGGATAAGATATCATCCTTAGTGAGGCACAGAGAACCTCTACAAACAAGGAAGGTTAGACAGCTAGTTTGTTAGATTTAGTTATGAAAGAAATGACAAAAATATTACAAATATTTAAAACACAATTATTTAAATACAATATTTAAAAATATGCAAGGTCATGTGCCCAATTACATTCTCAATTCAATTCTCAATTTCTGCTTTGCAAAAAGAAAATCTTTAAAACAGTATTTAAGAAGCTGATTGTGTGATTTATGGATTATCCAAGGCTTTTCTTCCAAATTATTAGTTAATTCATTGAAAGAGAAGAGAAAAACACAAATTATTTTCTACCACTTTGAAATTCTGACATATAGCTAACACTATGGCAAAATAAATTGTACATTGATTAAAAATTAAACATAAAAGAAAAAATCCATAGGAAAAAAAGATAATTTAATATTTACCTTGGAAATGGAAGGCTTTTCTAAACAGAAGCCATCATAAAGGAAGAAAAATTTTGTTAAAAACCAAAACTATATGTAAATTATATCTCAATAACAGAAACACCACCCACACCCACACAAAAACACCCTTATACATAAAAATAAATAATAATAAAAAGCCAATAGCTGGAAAAAATACTTTCAACAAATATAACAAAGGTCAGTATCCTAAAGAACTTATGCAAAGACATAAGACTATGCCTAGAACTTTTATAGAAAACAGGCAAAGGAGCATGAATAGTTAATCCACAAAAGCGGAAATTATAATACGAAGAAAAAAGCAAATGTGAGAAAATATTTGGCTATCAAATTAGCAAAGATATATGAAAAGATGGCAATGACTTACTGAACTATGTACACAAATTATTAGAGAAATGTAATCAACAATGAGGAAATGTATTAAGGCAACATGTATCAATAGCCTTAAAAACTTTTTTTAACTTTGTTCAAGTTATTCTGTTTCTGGAAAACTAGCCGAAGAAAAAACCCTTTAAAATGTGGGAGATGCCTCCTTAATTACATTTAGTTTTGTGATACTTATAATACTAAACTTATAAGAAACTACCTAATAATTAAGAATGAGTAGATACAAAGAAAACGCCTAAGTAAACAAAAGCAAATTCTGCTTACTGCCATCTATGGACATTGGGACCTTCAGCAGTCTACTTACCTTCTCTGTATCTCAATTTTTGTTTTTCCATTTCAAAATGAGGATAATAGTACCCATCACATAGAATTGTAAGAATATATGTAAAATAATTAGACAGTCTGGTACATAATTAGCACCATAAAATATATGCAGTCATTCAAAATTAATAATATGGAAAAGGCTTACACTTGAAAGTGAAAAAGAAAGACACTAACATGGTGCATATCAACCAGTCAGCAAAGGGAACTACACCAAAAACGTCAGTGGGGAAAGCAAAAAAAAAAAAAAAAA